>JAOANK020341228.1:0-14406 GCA_026257165.2 Telfairia occidentalis | reverse complement strand
CGTAGGGTTTCATCGTTGGATCCTTAAACTTCTTTGGGATTTCTGTGTTCATTACTTTCGTAGTGAATGGTTCTAGAACTAGTTTTGGATCTGTTTTGCAATGGCCATTCCCGCGACTTTTTTGGTGACAGACTCTTTTTTTAGATCTTTGAGTCCCTCGTGCAAGTTAGTCTTGAGTTCGGCACGAAGTTTTTCTAATACTTCTTCCCACTCGGGTTTGCTGGATGCCTCAATGTAGTGGCTTCTACTACAAGATGCGCTACATTGTCACCTTTTGACCTCAAGCTTGTCTCGCAAGTCGGTAGGGATTGGTCTGGCTGCGAACCGATTCACGAGTGGCTCCGCATCGCAGATGGTTTTTACCGAGGCTCTGATCTCGTGCGGTTGTGATCAAGTGGCAGTTTTTTTCAGCACTCACTACCTTGGGGTCCGACCCCCGAGGTGCTTGTTGTAGCGTTTCGGCTGCCCAACTCATGTTGCTGAACTTGTGTTGTTTGGACAGGGTTGGTCAAGGCTTGCATATGTGTCTACATGACTTAGATGACCTGAGTCTGGTCTTGAACCGGGGCTTGAAGAGCCTTGATCTGAGCTGTGGCCGATTGACGTCTGTGGTCTTTCCCTCATCTCTTAGTTGGCTGAGGTGGGGTTGCTGCAACAGCCGTCGTTCTCTCATTGTCAGACTGTGACCAACGTCTATCGGTTCTGAAAACGTCAGAATCTAGTCTAGCCATCTCAAAGTTGAACTGGCTTGATTGTCAAATCCCTACAGATGGTGCCAAATGTTGATGCACAAAAATTCTTGAGAATGACGCAGATTTTTTGCAGGGGATGACCTCAAACCTGCAAGTGAAAGACGAGGTGAGGTTGGGTGGTGGTGACCACACTCCGATGCTCAAGTCAGTAAAGCAAAAGTAGTGAAGGAGGAATTTTCTCAAGATCTCAGTGCTCGCCTTTTCCTCTTATTATGCCTCTTATTTATACTTGAATGAGGGTTGTCTCTTGATGGAGAATCTCATCTCGTGCATTGTGATCCACGATGGATAGAGGGACTGATTGGGGTTTAGAATCTCTCCCCATCACGCCCTGTCAGCGTTAACTTTGGGATTGACATTACCCTTTAGGCGGCCTCTCCGCCGCCGAACTGAACTTATTCAACCCACCTCGGCTTCGATCGAGGTGTGCCTGCACACGTGGCATCACCAGGCTACCCAGGTGTCTTGATGGTTTTTCACCTATAACATTGACTAAAAGGAGACTTTTCCCTTGTCTCTTTAAAAAAACTTATTTAGAATTATTATGACATTAATTAGTAGCTCATATGACTTGGAGCTTCATCAAATGGTTGTTAAAAATACTTTTCTAAATGAGAATTTAGATGAAGAAGTGTTCATGAATCAACCTGAAGGTTTTGTGATAGAAGAAAAGGAACATACGACGTGTAAGCGAAAGAGGCCAATATATGGACCTAAACAAGTTTTTCGACAATGGTACCTTAAGTTTAATGATATCATCACATCCTTTAGATTTAAAGAAAACATCGTTAATCGATGTATAGATCTAAAGATCAGTGGGAGTAAGTTTATATTTCTTTTTGTTCTGTATGGTTGTTGTCTTCACAGAATGCGATAAGTATGCTTTAGTAATGCAAAATAATATAGAAAATGAAGACAAAGAATGCTCAAGTATAAGTAATCGTACAAGTAATAATGGAGTATTCCAGGATATCGATCCACATGGACTATTTCTAGCAATGATTCTCACTGACCAAGTCTTAACAGTTAATAAGCTAGCCTACGCGGTGTGTTGAAACAAGAGAAACAAGAGGGGGGTGGAGGCAAATATTTCAGTTGATGTTGGTATAAGAAGAAATAAACACTTCACTAACTACTAAGAAGTGACAAATAGTTGATAAAAGGGGTAGTTGATGATATTCAGCTTCGCTAAACGACACGATGCTGCAGCATTTTCTAGGAATGAGATAGTTTACTCTGTACATAGGCATACTCCACACTTACTCTGTCGAGCATAATATACGAAAATATGAATCCTATTTATGTCTAACTTTATATTCAACATTTTCTCATGTTACCCTTTTAGTCTTACAGCTTCTTCATTATGTCTAATGAGTCTACGATATGAGGTTCTCTCACATCTGCTGCACCCTTTCATCTGGTTTCGACTGCCACCTTGCCCGTCATCAAGGACACTAGCTAGCTAGAATTATCGGCAGCCAACTGGGGAGTTCACGACTACAACGGTTCAAGAATAAAAGAACAAGAGTAAAACACCTCTCATTTTCCAAAATCAGCTACAACATGGTTTTAGCTTAACTCACTCATCATCAACTACCCACGAAGATGTTAGCAACAACTCATATTAATGGGATCAAAATGCAGTTTTGCCATTTTTGCCAAAATACAGAAAAACATAAATACAACAAAACGAAAGATTAAACAGCACCGGAATGTAACAGTAGCAGAAATAAAAGGAATTAAAAATAGAACTACAAGATGTTAAGGCGTAGATGACAGTAGAAGCTTAGCTAGAATTTCTTCCTTCTTTCAAGAGGAATTTCTTTCTTCTTCTTCTCACTAGTTTTTCGGCTTTCTTAACTTTTGTGCCCCCTTTGCCCTAAAATAGCACAAAATAAAGAAATGTCCATAGTGCCCTTTTGAGTTCACACGTGTGAGAATATCATGAATCGCGCCTCTCTAGGACGTCACATGTGTCCCATCAAAAAGGTGTTCGTACACTGCTAGAATCTAGGAATATTCTACCTGCCGATATGCTGCAGAATTCTGTGAGCCAAATGCTACCAGGTCGTGTCGCATTTCTCTTTTTTTACTCGAACTTGCTGCTTGTTCAATTTACCTCTCTTGAGTCAGTCATGTATAGATATAACACTTGAATCAGTATGACGCACTAATATAAAGTATGCAAACATATTAATCTTAGTGCATCAACAGATTATTCTCATTTTATAGCACCCTAACCACAGTCAAATATTCAATATTAGAGGTATAATAACTCTCTTTTAAAGAGCTAACAATGGTCAATGGTAATGACATCTTGCTGGCTACTAATGACTTTGGTTTATTACGTCAAAACAAAATAATTTCTCTCTAAAAGCTTTGAAATGAAAGATATGGGTGAGACATCATATGTGATTGTAATAGGAATATTTCGTGATAAAGCACATAGATTGTTAGGATGTCTCAGAAAGCATACATTAATAAGTTTTAGAGAGATTAAGATGGATCAATACTCTCCAAGTGTTGTTTCAATTCAGAAGGGAGATAGGTTTAGTCTCATGAAATGTTCAAAGAATGAATTGGAACACAATAAAATAAAAACCATTTATTGTGCATCTATTGTTGGAAGCTTAATGTTTTCACAGAATTATACCAAACTAGTACCAGTTTTATGTTGTCGATATGTTGCGCAAGTATCAAAGTAATCAAGGAATGGATCATTGGAAAGTTCCAAAAAAAGTGTTATTATATCTGCAAAGAACAAAAGATTATATGCGTCCTTAAAGAAGATTTGATCATCTTAAGGTGATTAAATATTTAGATTCAAATTACGTTGGATGTGTGAATATATGAAAATCCACAATGGCTATTGGTTCCTATTAGCTGAAGAGCAATTTCATGGAAAAGTGTGAAGCAGTCTATCATCACTGCATCCACTGTGGAAGCTAAATTTAAAATATACTTTGGACCTACAATTCATAGTTTATGGTTGTAGAACTTTTATTTTAGGATTTGGATTGTCGACAATAATGTCAAGTCGTTGAAAATTATGGTAATAATTCTACAACAATCTTCTTCTCAAGAAACGACAAGTATTCAAAATGTGTTAAACTCATGAAATTTAAAATACTTTGTTGTCAAAGATGTTCAAAAACAAAGGGTGTCAATTGATTATAACTATCCTTATTATTCTGGATCCACTAACGAAAGGATTGCCACCTAAGACATTCAAGGGATTTGTCGAACTGATGGGCATTAGTGGATACCATTATGATATTATGATTTCGTTATTTGACACTCTGAGCTCATTTATTTATTGTTTCTGATTTCTTTTATGACTCATGTTTTGTATGATTGGTATATACATAAATAAATTACGTGAATAAAATAGGATCTTGTCTTTGACAAGAACTTATTGTTATATCATTTTTTAATACCATTATTATAGGTCATGTTAGTGAAGAACTGATTTCGTGATACATGAAAGGAATTGTGTTGATGCAATGATGTATGATCGTCATGATCCTAATTAGTTTCTTTACTTGACCTATGCGCATTATGTTTATTAATCAAATATGGAAAATAATGTCACATGGGCCAAGTGAAAAAATGTTAGATTTTTTATTATAATATTACTATTAATGTGGCCAATGTACATATATTTCAATAATGTTGTACGCCCAAGTTAGTGGGCCAATTAATTAAAAGGTAATTTTCCTAATTTACATCCTGATGGAAAGTGTTTATATAAAGATAAAATCCTAGGGATTGGTCCTCTCTCTGCCTAATCAAGTAGTATTTTTCTCCATCAAGAAGGGCTAATAAAGCATTAAAGAAGGCTAAGAGAGAAAAATGCAATCCTCAACAATTGCTTCAAGAAATCGACTTCATGAATCATGGTATGTCATCTTAACTTATGTTATTGTGAAAATCATCTTGTTTAAAGATCTAGACAATTTTTATATTATGCAATATTAGAGTTTTATTGTATAATCATGCAAATAAAGAATGCACATGACCTCCATAGTTGGTAATCCAACTTTTGTGAATCTTTTGAACCAAGTCACCTTCATAAAACCTGATACGGAAAACTTTCTCTTATAGGCCTTAAGTTATGGCAAATATTGTGTTGCCAATATTGAAAAGCTACAAGCTTGAGGGCCATTTGAGTAGAAAAACACCTATTCTTGAGATGTCTATCATCACGATACCACCTTCTAGAGCAAAAAGGACTACTTCTACCCAACCTGAAATATGATGTCGAGATGACTACAGATCAGTTGCTTGTTGGATGGTTGTATAACTCCATGACTCTAGAGGTTGCTGCACAAGTCATGAAATGTGATGAAGCTAAAAAGTTGTGGGATTCACTCAAAGAGTATTATGAAGTACAGTCATGATTGTTAAGAAGACTTCAACAGCCAAACACTACAATGAAAAAGGAAAAAAGCTATGAAAATGATTGATTATTCATCAACAATGAAAAAGTATTTCAATAACCTTTAACGATTCCTGATGAATTTGAGAAACACACTCCAATTGTCTATGTTATCTGAAATCAAAATGTGAGCTCTAGTGAAATACAATTTGAATTTCTCTCTTTTGAGCAATGTCAAGAACATCTACAAGCCCTCAAAGGTACCATATCCCTTAACCAAGCCTCTTTAAACTATGTTAATGCTAACCAAAATAAGCAGAATCAATATGGTCAATCCAGTCGTGGTGGTTATGAAGGGAATTTTTTAGGAGGCCATGAAAGGAACAAAGGAAGGTTTGGAAATTCTAAACCCTATTTGTCAAGTTTGTGGGAAAGTAGGATATACAACTGCTATATCTTATCACCATTAAGATAAGGGAGAGACTCAAACAACAAACAACATCTCCTACACTAGTAACAACCCTACTTCAATAGCTACTCAACTGAATCCCAAACCTTTGGAGCCTACAACCATGTTGGCTCTTTTTGAACATGTTGATAATCTCTCATGGTACCTAGACAGCGAGAGAAGTAACCATGTGACTATGGAGTTTTATGACTTGTTTTATGTTGTCAAGGACAAGGCCAAGGGGAAAGCTCTACTTGAAGGAGGGCTTAGACATGGTCTATACCAACTAGAATCAACTCTAAATCCCTCAAGTACTCAAGCAAAGAGGAATAAGGTTTCAACTTCTAGTGCATCTTTAGCAACTGTTCTTTTGAAGTCACAATGTCTAAGTCATCATCATTGATTGACAACTCTAAGTAGTTTTGTTTTTGTATCTTTTATGAGAGATGTTTAGCATCATAGACCTGTTCATTCGTCTCCTCAATTTTGTAAACTACTGATTGATCATAATATCTTCTTGAAAAATAATGATAAGCTAAATTTTTGTGAGGTATATTTATAATTCTCCAAAATAGAGTTATTAGAAATCTTTTATGATGAAATATAGTCTTTTAGTTGATCAAATGTCTGCTTTGCTAATAAAATTGTTAGATTTACCTTTGTTTTTCATTTAGTATTCTTGAGAATTTCCATATTACTGAATTATTCTATTTGAAGAATTAAAAGAATGAATTCGGAGAGATTTACACCTAATTGCGATTGATTTTAACTAATTTGTTAACAGATCGATGATGAAGCATTGTTTGCGCAAAAGTTGAAAATAGAAGGTTGCTGATAAAATGATCAAGCAATTCTTGAGCAAAATGGACAAAGAGATTTTGCTCGAGAATAACGAAAAAGATAAGACAAAAATAATTTCTTTATTTACAGAATTAAAGTCCTAATAGATGGGTTATATGTGGAGTTTTGACCTAATAAGCCTCAAAATCATTTAAGAAGAGATATAAAAAGAAGGGCTGGTGCCTTTTAGAAGAGAGTCGTACTTGAGATTAGATTCCAAAGAGAGAACTTAAGTTTTTTTGCAACTTTTAGACTTTACCGATTTTCTTAGAAAAAGAATGTGCAGAAGAAAGAAACTTCATTGAAGGCTGAAGCGAAAAAGATGATTTTTGTAGAATCCTTCTTAGAGCAACAAAATTCTGCAATGTTTCTAGTCTACTACTTTTCACAATGCGTTTACTGTTTTCCTTTACTAGTTTTCTGTTTTTTCATTTTTGTAACATGAACTAATCAACTTTAAGTGAGGATTACGGGTGATGTTATCGATTTGAATCAAGAAGTAATTATTGTTGAGTTGAATTGTTTTAAGGGTGTTCTCATTGCTTAATATTGATGTTTGTTTGGCCAACACGCATGAATAACTTTTCTAAGTTTCAGGAGAAATAGAGAGAAGTAATTTGCCTTAAAATACATTAGCTACTTGATTAGGTTAGCAGCTAGTTAAATGAGGAAGTTAGAAATAATCACTCACCTAATATATTAATACAACATGTTAAATTTATATAGGTTAATGGAAGTTAATTTTAAATATTTGAGAAATTTGGGAGGATTCCGAAAGTATTGTTGTGTGATTTGATTCTGCAATTCTTTTGTTTCAACATTTTGTATCAAGAAAAATAACATTATACCTTAATTAAACCTATTCATTCATATTGTTATAGTTCTGAAAACATTTATTTTATTCAGTCATTTAATTTCGTTCAGCATTAGTTAATAAAAAATCACAATCATTTACTTTGGTTACTTGTTGAACTCACTAAAAAATTGAATTAGAATAGGTTGAAATCTATCACTAATCCCTGTGGAGATGATATAAATTTTTATCACTTGCTGCTGACTGTGTACACTTACACAACCTTACTGCTGTTATCATTGCATATTTTAACTTCACTTAACTAAGCATAAGTTTTTGGCACCATTACAGAGGGGTTAATTTAAATTTTGACTTAATTGAAATTGATTTCTTTCAATGAATTGGAGCTTTATTTATACTGAGTTAAGTTCTATGTCATTGTAGAAACTTGTGTATGAATGATAACTTTGGTTTGGAAGTTGATTATGATCCAAAAATCGAAAGAACTTTCTAGAGAAGAAGAAGGCAGCTGAGGAATCAAGTGAATCTGATGGATCAACCGCAACAACCTTTACCTCCAAGAGGTCCTGTAGAGCAGTTGAACTAATAACCAAATAGAGGACGAGTTCAGTTACCTGAAGTAGTAATGCAATAGTAAATTTGACTAGTAGATCCAGTTGAAAATCATGTTCTTTTAGCCAATGACAAGGGAAATGCCATAAGAGATTCTACAACTTTCATGTTCGATGAATTAAATTTGGGGATAGTTAGGCAACAACCTGTTAGATTTTTTGCCCTTAATCTCAAATTAATTAATTTTAACTAATTAATTAATATTTTGATAATAACAAATCTGATTTTATTTATTGATAATTTTAGTATTTTAAAATATTCATTGCATAGAGTTCAAAACATTGATTCCTTGTAGCTCAAACGAAGAAGTTATGACCAAAACAAGCTTAAAGGAAAATACATATGGCAATGACGTGGATGAATTAGCTGTTGACATGTGGCTTTTTAAAAAAAAAATTAATGGGTTATATTGAATATAATATTATATTATTATTATTTTTATATTGTATTTAAAATTGAATATTATTTCAATATTTTTAATATTCTTTTATTGCAGTCAATCACAGCGCGACATGTGGTGAAAATATAACCATTCTCCCCATTTGACGGTTGAAGATGTTTTTAATATAATATTATTATATTTTAAATATCTTTTAAGTTCAGCCAATAAAAAACTGACATGTGGCACCAATGGTTATATTTTTCTCTTTTTCCTTTATTTAAAGCACGAAAAAATTTGTAAAAAAAAAATCAACAAAAATTTTATAACAATTTAGAGCTTCTTTCATAATTTTTGAGAAATTTTGAGCTTGTAAATTTATATTTTTTTAGCCATTTGAGAACTTTTTATTCGTTAGATTTTTTCTTACAGATTTTGTGAGCTTAGATTTGTAAATCTACTTTTTGAGAGAGTTTGTGATATTGTTCTTAAATTCTAAATCTTGTAAGGATTGCTCTTAAACCCATAAAAAGAGCATTTATAACGGTTTGATCTTGAACTGTAGAAATCATCGGGTTTGTTCTTGCTTCTGCTGAAAGAATGTTGTAACGGTTGGACTCTGAGCCGTAGAAAGAGTCTAGATAATTTTATTCAAATTTCCAAGAGGTGCTTAGGGAGTAGAGTAGGTCGAGTTTGACCGAACCACTATAAAATTATGGTGTCACTTTTTCTAACTCTCTCCTATTTATTTTTGCAATTAATTTAGAAATTTATTGCATGTTTTAAATTTTTATTAATAGTTTGTTGAAGATTGGTAGCATGCATTTTGTCATATCTTTATCAATCTTGTTTTTAGAATTAATTGGGGTTCTTATTAATTACTCTTAAAAATGTATTAATTTATTAAATTGGGCCCACTTAGGAAGAAGTTTATATAGTTTTAATTAAACTCTATTCACCCCTCTCTAAAGTTTCGATATTGATCCAACAATTGGTATCAAAGCGAGGTATCTCTATATTTTTTTTTTTTTGAAAAGTTAATTTGTTTGATACCATTGTTTGAGTTTTTCACTACAACAATTGGAATTAGAGAGAGGTTGCTCTTCTTGAAATTTATTTTTCTTGATAAACTTAATTGTTAGAGCCTTATGGAAAATTGAACGGGTTGTCGTAGTCCTTCAAATAAAATACCGATTATTTTAAGCTAATTTGTAGAGATAGTGGAATCAGGTCGAATCTCAAGAGAACTACGAGGATTAATTTCTTAGTGCTAATCAATAAAAGTAAAAAAGTGGTTTATGTGAGCTCATGAATTAAACTAAATTAAACGAAATAAGTAAAGCCTAAATTAATGAGAGTAGACCTTATCGAATATCCAATCTAAAGGTAAATTTTCCATCCAATCGTAATTTGATCATGGGCTTAAAATGATAAATTTTCTATTCAAGAACTTAGTTTACTAGATACGATAACTTGACAAGTATAAATTCTTTTAAATTCATTGACTCAATCTTAGCATCCACGTCAATTCTTATCCATAAATTAATTGAGCATGATAGCATTCCATATGAATTGAAAGATAGCATTAAACACGCTTAGATGATTAAACCAAAATTAATCAATTGAGATAGCTACAATTTAATTAGTTTTGTTTCTTTATTTTCCTAAAGTCTATTATGCAAGCTATGTACAAAGGAATAGCCACATTTACAGACATATAAGCCAACTATTTACTATTTTAATTTCAATCATTTGTAATAACTAGGATCGCAAATTCATTGATAGCGGTAGAAAGACCGAAATTAAATTAAAGTGTCAATTTAATTAATAGAAATCATTCATAAACATTAAGATAAGAAATAAAGACTTCTGCAATTTGAAGAAAATTCATAGAAAGGATCAAAGCCTCATAAAATTTACAATTGGAATTGGAATTACCTTACCCTTGAATTAGAAATGAAAATTAGCTACTTATGGTGACTATGATCAAATTCAATTAAAAGGAGAAGATTCGCTAAGAAACTCAAAAATGTTTACTCTCTGTTTTTTTTTCCTACAATGTCAAAGTCTTCCCTTTATAAACCAAGAAGGAACTAAAAATAGTCTAACTACCCAAAATAAACTTTCAAAAAAAAAAAAAAAGAATTTTGACTAAGAAGTTCCACTAAAATGTAAAGGAATTCCAACAAATTTTGACTGCCAAATAATTTCTAAAATATCTTATTTTCTTTCCGTAAAATATCAGCACCTCACAATTTGCAGGATGTGGTCACGCTTAATTGCAAAAAATCTTCTACATAGACTTCCTTCCAACAAACGAGCTTGAAGGTTGAATTCTGCCAAATTCTTGTTACTTCACCACCTAAATCAAAATAATCATAATTTGCATAATTTAACATGAAATCTATTTAAAATATAAAGGAATTCAACACAATAAATGACTAAATTTACAACCTATCACAAACCTTATAAATGAGTTTATTGAGGGTCAATCTACTTCTACACCTCCGTTCTTTGATGGCTCAAATTATGCGTATTGGAAAGCTAGAATGAAATTTTATTTGTAAATTATTGACTATAATTTGTGGTTAATTTTTGCTAAAGGTCCTTTTGTTCCCATGAAAAGTGTAAATGATATTGATGTGCCTAATTAGAAGAGGCGTATGATGAAAATGAAATGAAACAAATGCTCTTTTAATGACAAAAGTTATAAATTGCTTCTATTGTACCTTGAGTAAAGATGAATTCAATAGAATATTCATGTGTACTTCGGCTAAAGAAATTTGGAATACTCTTGAAGTTACTCATGAGCCAAACCAAGTTAAAGAGTCTAAAATTAGCATGCTTGTTCATAATTATGAACAAATCAAGTTAATGAGTCAATTACCAATATGTTTACTTGATTTACTAACATTATAAATGCCTTGAAGGGTCTTGGTAAAGAGTATACTGTAGGAAAATTACTCAGATCTGATCTGAAACTCAACACAGTGGAAGTGAGTGCATTGATCAGAATTGTGCGGATCGCAATGGCAACTTTTGATTAAAAATATTTGACAAAAAATAGTTTTCAAAAAACTAACCTTTGGGATGACAAAAGCATAAAAAGGTTTTGGCGGGATTTCACATGATCTTCTGAGCTATCCTCGATCTACTACGAACAGATGTGTGGGCACCTTTTGCGAGAACCCAGAAGAAAACTAATTTTTTCTTTCTCTTGGGAAGAGATGGAGGAGAGGGGAGGGAGGCAAAATGACTTACTTCCTTGGGTTTTGACTATAAGTTTCCTTACATAGGCCAAAACTCGAAAGACTTTAATTTAATTATGAAAATTAAAAACTCTTTTTAATTTTCATAATTAATTGTTCAACTCCTTTCTCATAGGTTTGGTTGTATGGGCTCTTCCATGAACCCTGACATTGAATTATGTCACATTGGATGTAAGATCCCATAAATAAAAAAAAATAAAAAAAGAAAAAAAAAGGAAAAAAATATATTGAGTTTAATGACATTTTTGTAATTAAGCCAAAGAAGGGTTAGGGTTAGGGTTAGGGTTCACAACTGTACCCTATATAAAGAAAAGTTAGGGCCTAACCTTCCCTCAATTTTATTTTGCCCAAAAGAAAGAAGGAAAAAGAAAAGAGGAGAAAAAATCGATTCTTTTCCCTCTCCTCTACTGCACTCTCGATTCTTCCCCTTTTTATCTCAATTTTCCAACCCCTTGGCAACACTGTCCAGCAGCATCGATCTAGAATGCAGCGGTCCAGATCTGATTGGGTGCTCGGGATCGCCGACTAAACGTCTCGGTAAGTACATTCTCTTGTTTTGGAGTCTTTTCTCATCATTTTCGTCGCAAATCAAGTAATTTTTCTCGATTTCTGGCAGTGGGTGGCTAAGAACAGTGGGGAACCTCAATTCTGGAAGGTAAGAACATTGAAGGTACGTTTTTTTTCAGGTTTTTGTTCGGTATCGTGCTAATCCAGTTTTTCCTCCTTTTTTCCAGCCAAAAAGTTCGTTTTTGAGTGCAACGAAAGGTGGAAAAGGACCCTGAGGACCAGATCTAGACACTGGTGAAAACGAGACGTCAATCGGAGCTAAATAGAGCCCTCCCGCGCCTGAAGAAGGAGTCGAGACGGGAACCATTTGTGCAAACTTTGGGCGGCGCGTGTGGGAGCGTGAGACCTCGGATTGGAGCGTGGTTGGTGGCGTTGGAACCGTCGTGACCTGAAGTTTCAAGATCGGCAGTGCGTGTAACAGAATTCGACGGCGCGTGTGGTAGCTCATGTGGCGGCCCGTGGAGGCTCTGGTGGTGGCGCGTGAGCTGATTTTTCCTAATCAGTAAGCTCCCCTTAGTGTTTTGTCTCTGTTTGTAGCCTCAGTATGCGTTAAAAAGTAGTTTTAGGATAAAATTCTAAATGAATTTCATGTTTGACCTTAGGTTGACCAAGCGTGCTTTGACCGGTCCTTTAGGAAACTTATAGGACTCGCTCAGGATAAGTATCTTTACTTACGGACCCGTGAGGGCTTAGGTTAGATGATGCATGAATATATATGTTCCATGTATATGTATGAAATATAGATTGCGAGTAGGAAAGTATGCCATGTATGATTTCATGATATGTGATGTGACATGTATGATGTGATACGTTAAGTGATTCCATTATGTATTTAAGCATGCTTGGGAATTGTTTGCTGAAACATGACTGATGGTGTTTATTTTGATATGACATGCATGATATAGATGTTAAAGTTTTGTGTCCTATGTATGCGAGACCTTGCATGAACCATAGAACCATGAATCATGTTTTATATGAGGGTGTCAACTGCCTCCCACACCCAAAGGGTCGATGTTAGTCAGAATCTTGGCTGTGCTGAATGAGTGTCATCTAGCACGTTGTGTCAAGTGTGAATTTTGGCTTCAACAGGTGTCTTTCTTAGGTCACGTTGTGTTAAAGGATGGAGTGTCGGTAGATCCAGCTAAGATAGAAGCAGTGACCAAGTGGCCTCGCCCGATTACAGTTAAAGAGGTGCGAAGCTTCCTAGGGCTGGCTGGTTATTATCGTCGATTTGTGCAGGACTTCTCCAGTATTGCCACTTCTTTGACCCAGTTGACTCGAAAGGGGAATAGATTTGTATGGGGTGATGACTGTGAATCGAGTTTCCAGAAACTCAAAGAGAGCTTAGTCACCGCACCGGTGTTAACAGCGCCTGAAGGAACAAACGATTTTGTGATTTACCGTGATGCATCCAAGATGGGGCTTGGTTGTGTTTTGATGCAGCAAGGCAAGGTGATAGCATATGCTTCGCGACAGCTGAAGGATTACGAATGTAACTACCTACGCATGATCTTGAATTAGCTACTGTGGTTTTTGCTCTAAAGATTTGGAGGCATTGCTTGTACAGTGAAATAATACAAATCTTTACCGACCACAAGAGTTTGAAGTACTTCTTCACGCAGAAGGAACTTAACATGAGGCGGCGTAGGTGGTTGGAGTTGGTAAAAGATTATGATTGTGAGATCCAGTACCATTTGGGTAAAGCTAATGTAGTAGCTGATGCTCTCAGTAGGAAGGCAGCACATACGTCATCTCTTATTACAGTACAGTCACAGATATGTAAGGACCTTGAGTGCGCTGAGATAACAGTATCGGTGGGTGAGGTTACCTCACTTGTGGCTTAGATGACTGTGACGCCGAGTTTAAGGTCGAGGATTATTAATGCTCAACAGGAGGATCTTGACCTAATTGAAAAGTTTGGTAAAGTAAGGTCGGGTCAGACAGAAGAGTTCTCATTATCTTCGGACTTTGGATTACTTTTCAAAGGACGTTTGTGTGTACCACAGGAGATTACTCTCAGAAGCGAGTTACTGACAGAGGCTCATAATTCCCCATTCTCGATACATCCTGATAGTACAAAGATGTACTAGGATCTGAAGCAGCACTACTGGTGGAATAACATGTAGAGGCATGTGACAGAGTTTGTTAGTAAGTGTCTAGTGTGCCAACAGTGAACGCACCAAGGCAAAGACCAGCAGGACTGTTGCAACCCTTGAGCGTGCTCGAATGGAAATGGGAACACATTTCCTTGGATTTTGTTTCTGGACTAGCTAGAACAGTGAAGGGTTATACGATGATTTGGGTCCTTATTGATAGGTTGACCAAATCAGCTCACTTCCTTCCTGGG
>JAOANK020341120.1:0-14406 GCA_026257165.2 Telfairia occidentalis | reverse complement strand
CTTAAACATGATCCGCCTGTATGTCTCCACATATATGTTTAAGTTTGTCATCGAATAACCTTGGATCTTAGTTTATTTGATTAAGGTTATGCACACTAAATGTCGAATAAAATAACTCTTATTTTATTAAATAAATAATTTGAATACAATTACAAGACCACGAAGGTGTAGGGCATCAACCCCAACATAAGGCTTTTTGCCTCTTCCTCTATTTGGTCAACTCATCTCTTCTTTTTTTCTCTCAATCTCTCGTATGAAAATTTCGGCCAAACTAGGCCACTTACTCATCCTATGCCTTGGGAGGTTTTGGAGGAAGAAGTGGAAAAGAAGAGTTGTCTTGAGAGGTAGTCTGCTAATGGGCTTTTTTCTTTTTTTTGTAGATAAAACATCAAAATCAAAACATGATAAGATCATCTGCCACTTGACAACGATTTGTTTGGACACTAGATTTTGTACATCCTTAACTAGAACAAATTTGGATGCCTTAGGGTAGGTTTTAATGGTAAATCTTTTGTTGATAAGATCACCTTGAAATTTTTGTACACAATTAACTATGGCTAATATTTCTTTCTTAACAGTGAAATAATTACTCTGTGAACTATTCCAGACTCCTAAATGATAACGAACTATTTGTTCTTTGTTATCAATCTTTTTTTTAATACACCTTCAAACCCTAAATTAGACGCATTTGTCTCAACAATGAGATCAGCAGCTGGATTTAAAAGATGAAGGCATGGAAGGGTTTTTACTAAGGTTTTTATTTTCTAACTGCCTTAGTATGTTCGTCTTTTCATGGTTTAGGATTTTTTTTTTAACCGTTGGAATAGTGGTTTGCAAATGGGCCTAAGGTTTTGGATATAGTCAGACGCATAATTTAAGCAGCCCAAAAACCTTTGTAATTGGGTTTCGTCTAGAGTCCTATCTGGGAATTTTGACGCGAATTCTATAGTCCTTTTCATTGGTTTAATAGATCCTAAGTGGATCTCAAAGCCCAAAAATCTAATTTTTGTTTGAAACAATTTTAGTTTTGGTAAACAAATTAGTAAACCATTTTCTTTAATAGTTTTAATGAAAATGTTTAAATGTTTGAAATGTTGGTCAATGTTTGACGAACATCTTAGGATATCATCAATATATACTATTGAGAATTCTTGAAAATTATTGAAAATGTCATTAATAATTTTTTGAAATTCTGAAAGGGTATTTTTTAATCCAAAAGGCATTACATACCACTCGTATTGGCCAAATGGAACGTTGAATGCAGTTTTATATTTATCCTTTTCAAAAATTTGAGTTTTCCAAAACCCTGATTTTAAATTGAATTTTGAAAATATTTTTGCGTTGGAAATTCATTTAATCAAATCTTGTTTATTAGGAATTAGATATCTAATACATTCCAAAACTTTGTTTAAATGTTTGTAATTGACTACTAACTTGGGCACACCACGCTCTTTTTCAGCTGTGTTGATTACATTGAATGTTGTACAAGACCATGGGTTTTTGAATGGATTGATTAGCTTCATATTTAAAAGTTCTTGTATTTCCTTTTTGCAATGGCTCATTAACTCAACATTCATTTGAATTGGCCTTGCCTTGGTGGGTATTGAATTTTATGAAAAACTCTTGATGTAAGAAAGATCAACTATATGTTGTTTCCTTTCCCAAAATGCGCTTGGTAGATCTGAGCATATTTCAGATTCGAACTTAGTTTTTAGATCTTTTATCTTCTTTTGGACATTTTGATTTGTAAGGCTTTCTTCAATCCTTATAAATCCAATTTCTTGCTTTAAGAATTGGGCCTATTTTTTTTTTCTATCTATAGCATTTATAATATATAATTCTTGTGCTTTGACCAGTTTGATGAATTCAAACAACAAGTCTTCACCTGCAACTCGGTAGCTTAGTTCTTTTCTTGAAACCTGTATACAATACAGTTGAGTTAGAAATCGAGTACCAAGAATCAATCCTTGTTCTAGATCATTGACTAAAAGAAAAGAAGTGGTAAAGCAAATTGGTCCTTCGCATATATGCACTTCTTGCAATTTGTATTTGATATTTAAATTTTGATCGTTGGCTTCTATGAGGCCGTGTAGTGTTTTCTCGAAGTATTTGGTTGACAGTAATCCTTGTTGTATGCAATTCTAATAAGCTCCTGAATTGATTAAGGTATTCATTTCTAGGGAGAAGTCTTGAATCTTGATTTTGACTTTAGTATACCATTTTTGTGAAAGTACAGTAGTAATTTGAGCAACTTGTTTAGACTGGACCTCTTCATGAGTGATGAACAAAATCTTTTTCTAATTTTACATTATCATCTTCCAATTTCCTAGTGCTTTTAAGTGCCTAAATGTCTTCTTTTATCTTTTTTATTTCTTAAGAATGAGTTGGCCTCCATTCTGCCATTTCTCATTTTAATGAATTTACTTCTCTTTCCAGGTCACTAATCATAGCCTTTCGAGGTTTTTCTAATCTCTTGTAGATTTCACTTAAACTTATCGTTGGGAAATCTTCTTCCTTCTTGTGTTGAGGCCGATCATTTCGTAGAGACTGCCTTAAGGCTTCGAGAACTACTTTCTTCATTCTTTTTCTTTCGTCTTTTCTACAGCATCCAACAAAGTTTTTTATACGTCTGAAACAGTATTTATACGTCCTCCATAGACACCAACACCCTCGTCTAGGCTAGAGTTGTCTGAACTTGTTATCTCTAAATCTGTGTATTCGTTTACTTCTGGGACCTGGTCCTTGTAATGACTATTGGCAAACTCATAGATTGATTCATTATCAAATAAAGAATCTATCAGATGTAATAAATATTTTTTTATTTTTTTTCATCAATTTCTAATTTATTTATTTTTCCTTAGTGGACATTTGTTTGCATAATCTCCACCTTTTCTGCAATTATAGCATGTATCCTTTTTTTATCCTTTGGGATTTTTATTTGGTCTTTTTGAAGTCTCTCTTCTTTCATAATAGTGTGACCTTTTTGGGGTTGAGTATCTTCTTGGTGGTTGATAATTATGTTGATAATTTCTCTTTGGATATCTTTTTTGGGAAAAGTTTTCTGTTAAAAAATCTCTTTTCTTGTGGTAAGGTTGTTTCTTTCTTTGTGAAGGAGAGTTAATGTTTGTACAACCATACTGTTTGCAAAATATTTTTAAGTCTTTTAGGTAAATTCTACATGGTTTTTGAAGTTTTGCTTGAATTTTTAAACCGCAATTTATTATAATACTACTTATTAAACCGTATGTTAATGTTTCCCAAGTAGTGTTTTCTTCATAGTCTTCTTTAAGTTGTTCGTTAATCTTTAGCCTTATATAGCTAGGAAGTTCATCAATAAACCTTTCTTTCCAATTTTTTTGTTACAATCTGTTAGGGTCATTACCTTAATTAGGAACATGTCTTTATACCATTTGAAGTTTCCCATATTAGAGAATTTCAAGGGTTTTAAAATTTTCTCTACTCTTTCCCAATAGTCTACCAGTTGACCAATCCAGGAGTAGGATATTCCAAAAATTAATTCGTTGACTGTGTCTTGGATGATTTCGTTAACCTTTATTTTTGTTTCTATGACTGTATCTTGTCCTTCAACCTTTACGGTATTTTTTATTAATTGTTTTGTTTTAATAGGGGTAGTATGATTAAAAACATTTTTCTTCATTTTTTCATCAATGCACTTTGTCCACAGTTTTGAAGATTTCCTGTGAAACCAACGGTTATTAATTTAAAAGCTTCCTGTTCAAATTTTCCTCTTTGTTTGTAGGCTTGATGAGCCATAATCATTTCATTGAGCATCGTTGATATGAGATGCTTTGACATTCCATCAAGATTCCATTCATAAATGGAGGTTCCATCGTACGAGGTCTTTCTTAACTCGCACATCTCTTCATATCCTATATCAGGCAAAGACAGTTGATTGTAATTATTATACTTTCGTCCTGGGATACGCATCCTTTGAACTTTTCCTAGTTCTGACTCTGAATCAGAATCTTTGATAGCCACAGACTAATTCTTTCCCTTTTTAATTAGTCTCTCTAGCTCATTTCCAAGGATGTTTAGTGTTCCTACATCCTTTGATTTGAACATTCTCCCATTTGGAGCTTAGTTAGCTTTTCTATTAGTTTTCTCACTGTCTCTTCTTCCTTAGATTCTAGGGAAAGAATATCTGAGATTGGTTTGATTAATGGAAGTTCTAGTCGATTTTTGCCAGACTTTCCTTTAGAGATTTCTTCGATTTGAATTTTAATTTTCTTATCTATTTTGTGTTCCTGTTTGGCTATACACGAGAGCATTTTGTTAGAATAATTGTTTTGTAATAGAATACTTTTTATTTCTTTGTTAGTGGGTGGTTTAACTTCATCCTTCTCGTTTATTTGTTGAAAGAATTTTGCTATGATTTTTTTTCTTCTAATGGCGGTTGAGGCGACTGAACAAAGTTTCTTTCTTTCGTTTTCCAAATTGGGTCTTCTTCTAAGGTTTGTATTGTTTTTGGTTGATTAAACCATTTGAAGAAGGGGATATTTTGTCCTTTTTGCTTCAGATAAGAAAAATATATTTCTTTAATCTTCATACGCTCTTTCTTAGAGTATTTGTCATTAAATTGTTTTCTTTGTAATCTATTATTTTTAGAATTAAAGTCTTTGTGTAAGAATTCTTTATCTATCATGAAATCAATAATAACATTTAATCTATCTCTTACCACTAATTCATCTCCATCTCTATTTTAGGGGAGATCTTCTATTTCATTTTCATAATATAGATCATGTATTCCATGGGTTAATCCTACAGTTTTAACTCTAAGTGATTCCAATCTAGCAACCCTAGGACTAAGAGATGATTCTTTTACTACATAAGTTCTTGGTCTAGAATTTATAAATTCATTCAGAACATTTTTTTTTATTAATATTTTTTTTTTATTTTTGCTCAGCTAGATGCTTCATCTACAAATTTAATAGTTACCTTGTCGTCAGGGCATTCAATTATCTGTGAAAGCTGACTGGCTTTCTTTGGTGAATGAGTGGACACCTTTTCGATAGTCCAATCCAGATTTTTGGTGACCCCATCCCATGTGATCATTTTGGGCACTCTAACCGAGGAGTGAATATTTGCTTCAAACATCATTATCTTCTCTTTGGGAGAAGTCATAAGGGCTTTGGATCCTATGGTGGACATCATGAGTCCATACATGATTTTGTACGCCATACTCAACTTATGAGATCTATCCTCTAGATTTAGGCCTTTCTTTGTATTGGCTAAGCGAAGAGATTTGTATACATTTGGGTCATTTAGGGACACCGTTAGATTGGGATAACAATTAAAGTAAATTGGACCGTGTAGAACATTCGATTGCATAATTCCTAGAGCTAAGTATTCAAAATTATGATGTCTCTTATCGCTTAGAATAGATAATTCTGGTATATCTAATCCTAAACAGAACAAGGGTTCGATTATATTGCTACTTGGATGGCAGTGATGTGTATACAATTATATTCTTTCTTGAAATTAATAAGATCATTTTTAGGAAAGAGATTAATTGAATGAACTGGCTGGGAAACTAGGATTGTCCTTTCTACAGTTTTTATATATAGCTTCAGAGTGAAACTAAAAGTATTGTGAGAGTATACCTTTTTTGGATTAAGAGTGTGTAGTTCCCACTTCTCCAGTTTCCTTTCTATCTTTGCAATGTTGAGAGCTTCTTCTTTTGCAAGTGAAGAATGTTGCATGTGCTTCGACTCTACGTCTTCTTTTGTAAGCTCCTTATTTGGAGCTAACTTTGATTTCATTTTCTTGACGAATTTAGACATTTCTAACATTCCTTAATCTCCATATCAATATTCAAATTTGTAATAATCTAAATATTCAGTTTTAAAATTTGAAATTATTTTTCTTTTCTAGAAAATTGAAGACTTATTATCTTAGACATATTACGAAATTCTTCGGGCTTACATTCCTGGTGCCGTGAACAATCAAACTAAAGCGAACAAATAGGCGAACACAACAATCTTGTTTGCCTAGAAAATAAATTTCAAAAATCCAAAATGAATTATTTAAATTGTTAAATTGAGCCCACTTAGAAAAACTCTATATTTTATTTTAATTAACCCTATTTACCCCTCCAGAGTTGTCATACCAACCCAACAATTGTCGCTGGATTTCAAGAGGGAGGCAATGTTGCCGGTCTCATTGGCATTCATGTGCGAGAGAGAGAGAACGTGGCTAACATTCACACATGTAGGGAATGAGTTTTTTAAGGTTTGAGTAAGGGGAAGAAGAAGAGATGAGTTGATGGAGGCTAGTGCTTTTTTTTCCCAAAAAAAAAAGCAAAAAAAAAACAAATGATGTAAGGGTGAAGAGAGGGTTGATGTAATAAATAAGGGTTTTAGAATTCTTTTCCAACTCTTCCTTTTTTCCCTATTTTTAAAACAATAATTAAGCTTCAAATAAACTCCCAAAATTTGTCAAATAGCTTTTCAAATATCTTAGGGAACCAATACGGCTCTCTAAACTTGAAATAAAAATCCAATGATAAGTTAAATTTCCAAAACTTTGAATTTGCGATTTAATTAAAAATTGTTAAAAAAAAAGAAGATACTATCATCATTCTTTTTCTTTTTTTTTGTCATTTTGATAAATTATTTTTATTTTTGATTTAATGTTATCTTGTAGATAAAATAAGAGATAATTTTTGTTTTATTATTTTGTTTTGTTTTATTATTTAAAAAAAAAAAAAACAATCTTTTTAAGTTTTTTATTTCAAGGTTTCTTTATAAAAACCTCTCTAAGTCCTAACTTGTTAGAATAAACTCTTTAGAGGTCTAAAAAGTTTTTCGTAGAACGAAGAAGGGTCTCGCTATTTTGTTTCGTACACCATACTCAGTTATCAAAGTTTTGTTTTTGGTCTTAATTGAAAACGTTTTATTAAAAAAAAATTTAAATTTATTCAGCGTTAGTTTTATTTAAAAGTTAAACTGTTCTTGCTATTTTGGCCTCTTTCTACACAAAAAAGTTTACCAAATCATTGTTTCCCTTAGATAATTTATTGTTTTGATTTTTACAAGAAAACTCTATGTTTTTACTCCTTCTTTAAAGGAGTTTTTGTTATTTTTTTCCAAATCTGATATGTAGCAAAAAAAAAATTCTTTTTTTGTTCTTTTTTTTAATAGAAAATTATTTTGAATGGGTAATTTCGGTGGTTTGTTTTTACTCTCTTATGATAGAATTTTTTGACTTAGTTGTGAGTATTGGTTGTGTATAGGCTTCTAGAAACTAGAACTTTGTTTAGAGGAAGTAAGTTTAGAACAGTTGGTTTCTGATTGAGGTAAGTACTTTATATGTCCTTACAAAATCAATATTTTTGCTATGCTTTTACCGAAAGGTTATGACTTTTTTATTACTTTGTACAAATGTTTGAAAGTATATTTTGTATATTTTTTAAAAAATATTGAAATTAAGTATGTTTCAAATCGTTTTGTTATTTGAAAATATAATTTTGTTTTCAAATTATTAGTTTTGAATTGAAAGTAATCTTTTTTGTAATTTTTTTCATTATTTGAATTATTGAAAAGTTTGTATTATTCGATCTTTTGAATTTTATCAAAATTGTTTATTGAAAGTTCATATACTTTAGTTTTAATTTCTGGAAAGATTTGATTGATTCGATTTGATAGAGCTATTTGAATATGCCAAACAATTGTTTTGAGATTGTTTTGCTTATTTGAGTCGGTGGCCTAAATTGAAATTGTTGTCTTATTTGTGGGAAAGCACTATTGTTGTTTGGCATTCCTTAGGAATGAAGATTAATGTGTGTGTCATTCACTCACATGACCCTACACTTAATAATTGTATTGATTGTTTTGGTTAATCATTTAACCAACAGTATCTGATATAATGTTTTGATTAATTGATTGGTGTTACTGGTGGGTAACGACATATGTTCTGAAGTCTACCCGATTCTCATTTTGATATTTTTGAAAGTATTGTTTTAATGAAAGTTTCGACTGGCTGAAAGTTTGTTTGATTGAAAGCTTTGATATTAGAAAGTTAATGATTTGTTAGAATTGCTTAGCTTTTAAATAAAAGTTTGATTTACTGAAAGTTTTGATAGTAGGTTTATTTGTTTGAAAGGAATTTTTGTTGTGAATCTCATAAATTTTTTGGTTTTGACTATTTTGAAGAAAATGAATTTGCATTTTATATGAAAATTGCTTGAGTATTTTCGTACTCATTTTTGTTTTTCTTAAATGTTTTCAGATGAAGGAAGTTCAAGTGACAATTCTAATAGTGATTAAAGAGTATAATTTTGGCACGAGAAGTTGGACGTCTTAGGCTTTTAGGATTTCTTAATTGAAAGGACTTTTATTAGTTTTATGTTCGGTTAATTCAATCTTTGAACTCACTGCGATATTTTTTTACTTCACTCAAATGTTAGTTTGAACTTTATTGGATATCATTAAACAGATTCTTTGGATTTCTTATATGTTTTATTACACTTCTACATTTAGTGATACAAGAACCATATTGGAAAATACGAGGTGTTACAAAATCTTTTTTTAAATTAAAAACAATTACTTAAGGAATCGAACTTAAAATTAGTTTACCCAAATAAAACTACTTTATCCAGTAGCAAGGAAATCTAATAAATCCCAAGTTAATTATCAAACATGGAGAAACTCGAGGCAGAATTTAACAACAAAATAGCCTAGACATTTGAATGCGCGGTGTTACACTCTAAATCTTTATAGAAGAACTTCTTGAAATCATTCATATGTCGTGTCTACAATCGTAATGCAATAATGACCGACCCATCATCGATCGGACTCCCCATGATGTACGACTTTCCACCGGTGTTCAACACTGCAGACCCGACGTAACATGGACGTCCACATCCAAAATCTACATTATACAGTGGCATAAACAAGCAACTCCCTATAGCAACATTCGACTTACATTAAAATGAAGCTTTGACCCGTACTAGGGAGTGGAATGATCTTCTAATATAGTTGAAGTCCATTGCCGACTTCGTGTATTCATCGGTCATCTTCCATTTTCCTTCTCTTATTTTTCCAGCAACATAACTTAATGGTTGAGTCATCAAATTCCCAAACTTGCATTGCGGTGTTATAGTGTTAAATGATGAGTTTCCTGGTAAATTTTTAGGGATGGGTATCCTTAGCCATCATTTTATATTAACTATCATACGAACTGTTGTCGGTTACTTACTTTCACCAGTGTAGCGGGCCTTGCATTCACACACCCACATGTGTCCAGCAATAGCTTCGTATCGGCTATATGGTCGTGATTGCAGTTCTTCATTCACCACCATGTTTCACTTAATTGTGTTTGGATTTGCTTCATTTGAATTTGCTCTCCTTTTCAACTTGTCCTTTGGTAAGTTTAGTAATGCAACTTTGTATTCTTTATTCTCCTCCTCTTGTTAAAAATAAGAATAAAAGATTAAATATACTATAAGTTATAAGTTTAAAATTCTTGTTGGGTCTTGTGCTTATTTCCAAACCCACAAGGAGAATGTTAAAAAAGAGGGGGTTTTTTTTAGGAGTAGCTTACTATAGGTAAATATTTATAAAACCAATTTTAGAAGCAAAAATATTTCAAAACCAATTTTAGAAGCAAAAATATTTCAAAACCAATCTAAAATAAAAAGGGCAATGAGCAAAAAACTGTAAAAGGACAATTTTAACCAAATATATTTAAATTAAAACTTTATCTTCAAATTTAATGAAAAACCTACCCAATTTATTTAAAAAACAAATCTAATCTTTAACTATGTTAAAAAAAATCAATTAGGATTTAAATTTTAAAGAAAACCAAAAGAAGATAAAGAATTTCAACAGGAAATGAAATAAACAATTTTAGAAATAGATTTTTGAATTTGAAAATATAAATTATAAATTATCGAATTTATGAAATATTTAGAAAATTATAAACATAATTTCTTATATCCTCAAAATTTAGGAATTACAATTTTTTGAACATGAAATATTAATAAGTTAATTATATACGATTGAAAAAAAATATATCCATTGTATATAATTTCATTATGTCCTTTGTTTTTGTGAAACCTTAATAAACTAATTATATATAATTGAGATTAAAGATATCCAACATATGTAACTTAATTATGTCTCAAAATCATATCCAATAAATTATAAATTTAAAATATAAAGAGTTTATAAAATGTTAACATTTAATTTAAATGGTTGATATAATAATTATGATTAGTATTTTTAACATGGTTATATAAGAAGTATATAGATGATTGATCATTATAATCTAGGTGAATAATTAATTGGTTTAGCATTTTCACTATATATTGTTCATATGAGATTTTAGGGGAAATTTCATTCGTGTAAATGAACTTCATTTTATTGCTTTTTAAGTAGTAGTAGAATCTCTGATGTATAATACTCTAATGCTTTCTCTTTGATTTACACTTCACTTCGAGTGGTGATAAGCTTGTTCTCAAGTTAAGGGAAGGCTAGTCGTTGACCTTAGCTTATTGAAGAATCTTCTAAGTTTTCTACTTCTGCTTGTTGATAAATCTTCTAAGTTTTCGACTTCTGCTTGTTGAATAGTCTCCGACTTCTACTTGTTGAAGAATCCTCTGAGTCTTTGGCTTCTACTTATTGAAGAATCTTCGGCTTCTGCTTGCTGAATGTCACTCCCTCTTAGGTCAATCACCTAATTTAGGTGATTGTGGAATCCTACTATGGTAGTCACCCGAAGAATATCCTACAAGGCCAATTACCGAAGTTGTTTTTTTAGTTTCTGGTGATTGAGGAGGCAATTCAGTGATGTCACTTCTACTTAGGCCAATCACCTAATTATGGTGATTATGGAATCCTATGGCGGTGGTCACTCGAAGAATATCCCACAATGTCAAGCGCCTAACTCTTTTAGTTTCTAGTGATTGAGAAGGCAATGCAGTGATGTCACTCCCTCTTAGGCCAATCATCTAATATTGGTGATTGTAGAAACCTACGACTGTGGTCACCTAAAGAATATTCCAAAAGATCAATAACCTAACTTTTTTAGTTTTTGGTGATTGAGGAGGCAATACAATGATATCACGTCTGCTTAGGCCAATCACCTAATTTTGGTAACTGTGGAGACCTATGGTAGTGGTCACCCAAAGAATTTCCTACAAATTGTCACACACAATAGAATTAAATGTCTTTGATTTGTACAATCGTGTTTCAATACTTGGGGCATTTTTTTATGGAAAGTTTTTTTTCTTATTTTATGAAATGACTTTTTTTTTATAAAATGTTTTTTTTATAAAATATTTTTTTTTTTAATTTTATGGAATGGTTAGTTTTTTTAAGAAAAAGTTGATGGACTGAACTTATAGTTTCCCTTAAGCTACCTCATACACTTTAAGATTATGGACCAAGTCATAATGCAGTTCATTTGATATATTTAATAAAAGGGGGTCGTTCACCTTTTAAACTCATATGAGCTAAGAGTAGCATGCAGTTTAGGCTCTTGCAATAAAAAACATTACATTTTAAGTGTAATACTTTTTGAGAAACTTTCCGTTGATCAAGCTTATCTTAACCCCATCTTTGTCAACTATCTTATACACTCCATTCATGTAGACTTCTTTCACAATGTATGGTCCATCCCATTTAGATGTAAATTTATTCCTTGTATGTTGAGTTGTTATTCCCCAACTTAAAACGATGGAAGTCATACTTTTTTATTATGAGCTTTAGACATGCGTGCTTGATAGCATTCCAATGTTTGTTGAACGACTAATCTTTTCTCATCCAGTGCCTCCAACTTTTGAAGACATAATTTGGCATTGTCATCTACAATCAACCCCTCTTTATCTACGATTAGCAATGAAAAATTTTCTCTTTCTAAATGGAGTACAGCTTCTACCTCATAAACAAGAGAATGAGGAGTAGCTCCTGTTATGGTGTGATAGGTAGTTCAATACGCGGATGATACTTCTTCTATTAATTCATGCCAATCTCTTTCGCCTTGGAGACAACTTTCTTCAACAAATTGCATATCTTATTAAACACTTTTGCCAACCCATTTGCTGCGGCGTTATACATAGATGAATTATACTGTTTGAAGCCAAGCTTTTCGCACAACTTATCCATCAGACTATTGGAGAATTGTCTTCCATTGTCTGTCATTATGCGTTGAGGGATGCCATATTGATAGATGAGATGAGTACGAATAAAATCTGCTACATTTTTTTGTTCTTTTAATGCAACAACTTTAGCCCATCTTGAGAAGTAATGTGTCCCTATAAGAATATAAGAATGTCTTAGTGACGATTTAGGTGTTACAAGACCAATAAGATCAAGTACCCAAGCTTCAAAAGGCCATGAAGCTACAGTTGAGTGAAGTGGTTCTGAAGATTGATGTATGAAATTGATGAGCTTCACACCTTTTTGCATATTGAATTGAGTCTTGAACCATCGTAGGCCAATAGTAGCCCACTCTTTTTAGCTAATAATGCAACTTTGGTCCAGATTGATAAGCCCCACAAGTACCTGAATGAGCTTCGTCACGTGTCTGTGTTGACTCTTCCTTTCCTAAAGATTGAAGTAAAAGAACCTCATACGAGCAACAATATAGAGTGCCCTTATAGTAAAGGAATCGAG
The DNA here is from genome assembly GCA_026257165.2 of Telfairia occidentalis. Taxonomy (NCBI): domain Eukaryota; kingdom Viridiplantae; phylum Streptophyta; class Magnoliopsida; order Cucurbitales; family Cucurbitaceae; genus Telfairia; species Telfairia occidentalis. Next base: position 1,771 of record JAOANK020341120.1, on the reverse strand, counting down.
CAGTTCTTCTTCATATTTTGATTTTATGTCCAATATCATTAGAGAGTTTTCCCGTGCTAAAGGTAGTCTATGATCGGTTGTTGGTAATCTTCTTCTTCAATACCATAGACGAATATTACATATGTTCATTGACCTTCTTCTTAAACTGGTGGTATGATCCATCTTTGACAAAGGGAGATGTTCAAAAGTTCGTCTTCTGAAACTGTTAGTCGTAGCCAAATTTGCTATGCATCTACTTTATTTTTTTCCAAATCTTACGACGTGTTCTATCATCGCACTTTCAAAGTTTTCCAATAGCTATTTTGCATATTTGAAATAAGGTATTAGATCTACATGTCTTACATCATATTAGAGTAATAATTGATTTATTATCAACTTTGAATCTTCATAAATCTCTATGTTGATTACGCCAATATCCATAGCTATTTGAAGCCCAATAATGAGTGCTTAATATTCAACCGCATTATTCGAACATCCCTCGTCAAAGGTGACTATATGACAGTTGTGTTTTTCGGGTGAGATGAAGATTACACTTGCCTCTGCGTCATTCTTTCGAGCTGCACCATCAAAGTACAAAGTCCAAGGTTCAATGATTTCTATGTAGAAAACTTCTTCATCAGGCAAATTTTCCTGTAATTTCCAATCTAATGGGATTGGTTGATATGCCAAGAAGTTTGTTAAAGTTGGCCCCTTCATTGCTCTCTACGGAACATAGATAGTATCGTATTGTTGAAGTAAGATTTTCCATTTAGTCAATTGTCCTGAGATGATAGGGCTATAAGACGTACTTGATCGGGTCAGCTTTTGACACCAAGTGTATTGTGAAGGCTTGCGTATAATTGTAGGGATGAAGGATTGATCATGCAGTGAAACTTTGATTCTAAACAATTTAGAATCTTGAATCAGCATTGAATTAAAATTATTTAGAATTAAATGAAAAGAAATATTACCTTTTGTAGTTCCAACAACTTCTCCAAAACCTTTCTTTTCATGCTATGATTATGATTTCCTTCTTCTTCCTTAAGTTTAACATCCATGTGGATCTCCAATAGATAGGCTTACCCAAGGGTCCTATTTATAGGGACTTAGTATAGAATCTAAGCCTAATAAAATTTTATATTTTAACTATTTGAATCTCATTCAAATAATTATTTCATGTATTTAATAAATTGAATTTCATATTTTAATATCTTACATATTAAAATATATTTAAATTAGGGAAATTATAATGGGTAGCAAAAAAATATAAAAGTATTCATAGATCTAGCAAAGGCTTTTCAAATTTGCAAATCTAGCAAAATTTTTAAATCTAATTTCTATATTTTTTATTATTCCAATTTTACCCTCATATGTGTATCAGCAAGTATATCCTATATACTATATATTTGGTATTTCAATCAATTGATATACTTTATATTTGTGATTGATATACTTTATATTTGATATATCAGTCAACTAATATACCAAATATAAAGTATACCATATGTTTAATTGTATTATGATGGACGTTGTTTGTTTAATTATAGTGAATATTATTTTTATTTTTTTGTATTCTTTTGATGTGAAGTTGTTTCATTCAACTAGTTCGATTTTAATGGTTTTATTTAGGTTTTATCATGGTATATCTTAATTTCATTAATTTTGTAAACTAATATACCAAATATAAAATATATTAGTTAATTTGTTCTATTTTCGAAATTTTGATATGATTTTGATAATATATCAGTTACATTTAATTTGGTATATCAACTGACAAATCTACTTCATATTA
>JAOANK020341015.1:0-14409 GCA_026257165.2 Telfairia occidentalis | reverse complement strand
AAAAAAAAGGGAAATGGGTTTCTTGCGGAAGAAATTCTTCTAGCTGAATTTTTAACATTGCTTGCTAGGATTCTTTTTGTGCTGAGATCTTTGAGTCTTTTGGATAAGCTTTTGAACGTCTTGTTCTCAGATTCTACCGTGGTTCGGAAGTGATTGAAAAAAATTCTTGTTTTAGTACATTTGGATTCCAATCTATGAATCATCTTCTAAAGATGAAGTTTTCTCGTGATGGAGTAGTTTTTGCCGCCTGAAAATTATAGTCTTGGGCTATAATTGTTCAAGTTTATTATTTTTATGGCTGGTCGCAATTTGATTGCAATTGTTTCTAAGTGATTATTTTTGACTTTTTCCCCTTTTTTTTATCTTCACTCCCTACAATATTTGTATTCCTTGAACATTTTCTTTTTCATTATATCATTTAAAAGTTAATTTTTGTTTTAAAAAAAAATCCATCCTTATATTTTAAATCTACTTGTATTAAGAATCTACCCGTTCAAAGTAACTATCAACTAAATTACAGTATCTTCTGTATCTACATAGGACCCACTTTTCGTCATACACTTTACCCTGCATACAAGAGCAACAGGCGACCTACACCTGATACCATAATTCAGGGGCTCCAATACTTGAAGGCATCCATAAAGTCTATGGCCGTAAAGGTGATTGAGGTAAGAAATAAATTAATTTTCCTTGGGTTTTTATTAAATTGCTTCCATTTTTACTCAGATTTTTATTTTACATATTTTTCCTTCCTTTAGGGATGTAAGATTTACATTTACCCTTTTTCTAGCAGCTCCTGTATGAAATCTGTTTATTTTTTTCTACAATCGAACTGTTCAATCACATCCCTATACTCCGTATATAATCTTCTGGAATTAGTCATGTTTATTGTTTATTTGATTATTTGGTCCATTATTCTTTGATGGTTAACTTTTATTACACTCAATGATAGGTGCCTGGAGTGGAAGCCGATGATGTAATTGGCACATTGGCTTTGAGAAGTGTTGCTGCTGGGTGTAAGGTGATACACTGATCAGATATTTCAGCATGACATAGGGATCCTTTCGAAATTTATTTTACATACTTGCCAAAATTGTGGTCCGTAATGGTAATATATTTAATCATCCGCTATTTGATTTCATTGGGTATCAAACAGGTTCGCGTTGTCTCTCCGGACAAAGACTTCTTCCAGATTCTCTCTCATTCCTTACGTCTTTTACGTATAGCTCCACGTGGGTTTGAGTAAGAACATATGAATTACTTGCTTATTCATTAAAAAGGAACTCCTCCAACTTTATAAAAGAATTAGTATGTGATTTTCTCTATTGACTCGAGGGATAGAATAGTGATATGTGACACTTTTATGTTATTGCCATTAACATTGCTCTTTTTTTTTTATCATTTCAGAGGGATTGGCATATGATTATTGTCCAAATCAGACAACCTGCCTCCCCATCCCTACATTTTATTGAAAAGTTATCTCTTGTTTCACCAAAAAAAAAAAAAAAATCTGACTATGAAATTTTTTCTTATTAAAGAACAACAATTAGATATGTGTAAGAAATTATATCTGGGGTTTTTGATCAATGTTTAGAATAGTAAAAACTAAGAAATCTCTGTTCTTTTTCCTTTTTTTTTTTAAGAAAATTATTAATAAACAGAATCCGTTCGCTTTACAAGTTTATTATTGAAGGTACATGTAGGTATCCTTACAAATTGATGTTAGTTGGTTTTGTTTAGCTTGGGGACGATAATTGGGTGTGAGTAGGAGGCTTAGAGAACAGGGGGTTTCTTTTTGTTTTTCCCCTTTTCTTATTTTGTTCTTCTTCATCTTCTTCTTGGTTTGAAACTGATTGGAAAAGAAAGCTTCGAGAGAAAATACATGATGTATCATTTCTAGTTTTGGTAATATCATCAACATATATACCAAACTAGTAGAAGAATACCACTTTTAAACCTTCCATAGCTAACAAAGTGGTCATGCTTACTCTTCTTCATTTCAAACTACTCAATAGCTTGACTAAATTTTGTAAACCACACTTGTGGGCTTTGTTTCAACTTATACATAGTTTTACGAAGGCAACAAACTTTAGCATTCTTCTCTTGGCAACAAGCTCAAGTGGTTGCTACATATTAACTTTCTATTGAAATCATAATAATGAAACAAAGCAATGACTTATGTAATGTTAAAGTACTGATATAAGATTAAATTTACCATAACTCATAAGCTTAGACTTTTGAGCTCAGTGGTGATAGTTCTTTGGTGAGCGAACATAGAAGTAGGGGAGAGAACACCAGCCCTCTGGAATTGGCTGGGTAGTGTAAATTGCTCTATCTTTATTTCTGTAGTTGTGGAACTCTTGTCTGGAGATATTCGAGTAAGATTATTTGCGCCAAGAAAGACTCCTTCGTTTGTGTTCTGGTTTTTTGTTAGGTCTTTACCGGTAACGCAAATTCCAAAGGAGGAGGATACCTACCAGATTCTTCATAAAATAGACCCAAGTTAGGCGAGAATAATCATCAACAAAGGTAACAAAATAACGAAATCCTATTTTGGACACAACTGGATAAGGACCCCAAATATTAGAATGAACTAACTCGAATGGAGTACTTGCTTGTTTATTGACCTTAGGGCTTGAACTAAGACGATGAAATTTGGCAAACTGATACAAGTTAGAATTTAATAAAGACAAAGCTTTCTTAATATGGAGAGAGATAGACTTCAAAGGGAGAAACAACTCTAGAGCAGCCCACAACTTTTGGTACGTGATGATCAAAAGCATAAAATTCTCCAGATTCTCGTCCTCTCCCAATAATCTTCTTCGTCCTCAAACAAGCAATAGCCAAGATAGAATGAGACACAACAATTAAGGTTACAAGTGAATTTACTAACAGAGATCTTGTTAAAAGAAAGTTGAGGTAGATGTAAGACAAATGACAAAGAAAGAGATGGGGTGAGGTTTAATCTGCCAGATTCAAGAACAATTGATTTTGATCCATCAGCTAAAGTGACGTTAGGATGAGATGCAGATGACAAAGGAGTAGCAAATAAATTAGAATTACCTGTCATATGATTAGTAGCACCAGAGTCTATGACCCATGTGGTAGAAGATGAACCAACAATGGTCATAATGGAGTAAGGCGCGGAAGATGATGAAGGTGCTTTCAATGATTTCTGGTACTGTTGAAATTTAACAAACTCATTCACAAAATTAACAAATGACTTCCTAGATGAATTATGGATGGGTTGAGTCGCCAATTCAACCAAATCAGATATCACCATGGGCTTTTGTCTTGCCATATTCTAAGGAAGAATGGAGAAACACAATATCTAATCAAAATTCACGAAATCAAAACTAAGTGACTACACAAGCTCGAAAAATCAAATCTGAATAGAGTTCCTAACAAAAAGCCCTAATTTTTTTCAAAATAGCTTCAAACCCAAGCATATATCAACCAAACTAATCACATAGATAGGTCGAACATACCAAAAAAGAGTGAACCACGGTGGCTGGAAAAAATTCCAGCCGCTCACATGCCCTCTCGCGTCGGAGCCTGGGAGAGGCGGCGGTGGCGGCTTCCGGCGGTGCGCGTGGTGTTTTCCTGCTGATTTCTGGGTTCCTTGAATCGGAGGGTGAACTTTCTTTTTGGCCGAGTGGTGTCGAAAAACAAATACTCCAAGGTAGTATTCTGGATCCCAAACCCAAACCCAAATGGTGTACAGAACTCTCAAGACCTTAATTGCAAGACCTGGAAACTCTAATATCATGTTAATGTGAGATCAAGTTGGAAGAATAACTTACTTTATTCTATATGATAGAGAAAATTATATTTAAGCATGCATGGAAGGCCTAAAGTAAGAATAGTAAATTACAAAAAAGGACAAAAGATTAATAAACTCCTATTTACATAAATATACTATAACAAAATGCTAGAATTTTCTCTGATAAGTATTCTTCTGTTGTCCACTTTGTGATTTTGTGCAGTTCATGACCTTGAATTGGAGTGTCTAACAAAAACATTTATGTAATTACTCTACACACACCATCAACTTAGATGGAAAGGTTTTCTCTATAGCTTTTTCCTTGGAAATGGGATGCTTTATCCCTTTGTCCATTAGGCTGATTGAGGATTTTTTGTACGAACTCTACTAAAGGCATCTTGTAGAGACGTTATCTCTGAGCTAGAAAGGATTTGTGCTTTGGCCATCCCAAATTCAGCTAAAAGTCTAGGTAGAAGACACATGACAACCATCTTTTCATGTTGAGCTTGTTGGACTTTTATATCAGTACTAAATGGCATTAGCATGTTCAGTTCAACATATGTCTTCTTTAAATGCATAAAGTAACTCATAACTTGTTGATCTGGCTGTTGAGGACGAAAGAGTATCGTGCAGACTTCATTTATCTTATTAACCTGCTCTTTTCCAAAATATAAAAATTATAAGTACTCGAGTAATTCTTTCACCAACTCACAATGACTTACTAATCCAACCACGTCATCCTCAATCAAATTTTTTATTTGGAGGTACAATCGAGCATCATCTCGAAGCCAATTCTTCCTTGTGTCCTCCTCTGGGCCATCACCAATGATGTGATCATCCATGTCAATGCTTCTTAAACAAAAAATAATAGTCTTACACGAGTCATAATAATTGGATCCATTCAACTTATGTTCTTTGAACTTTGACGTGAGAGAGACCGTGTTTGATAGAATTATAGGTTTCGTATTAGCCATTGATAATCCAAACTCAAGATAAACCTAAAGCGAACAAAATGACCTAATCCAACAAAAAGAAAAGAATTGAACTAGGGCAAAATTAGATATTTTTTCAAATATCTTCCCACCCGAGGAATATTTTTCACAACCGAATACACGACCGATTGAAAATAACAAACCGAGACTTACCTAGGCGATGATGACCTAAACAAACCTCCCATGCTCCCTTACGCACCGACATGTGAAGCTCACGTGCGATGTTTTTCAACGAATGTGGTGTCCACAAACTGTCACTCTAACTCAATGGCTCGAACTTCAAACCCTAGCCTCACTTGGGAGAGAAGAAACCCTAAGGATAATCTAAATCCTAGGAAAGCCTTGATACCATGTAATTGATATTATGAGAAAAATGTTACCTTATTTCGTATGAGAAAGTCGCTATATATAGGTAGACAAGAGAACTCTAATCTAAAGCGTGTACATTTACCATAAAGGACAAATTCATAATAACATATTTTTATATATAACAATATGAATGTGTAAATGAAAAATTTGTGTTGATATACAATAATAATCTCTTCTTTTAAGTATTTTTCTTAATTACTTAAAAATAAGTTTGGAGCAACACAGAGAGGTAGGAGAAAAGGAAATAGTCTCGAGTCACAACTATAGAAATGACGTATAGATAATGTTAATTTATGGGAAAAAAAGGATAGAATTGCTAACTAGTGTTTTGTTGTCTAATCATATAACTCATCTCCTCCCATAAGTGCAAATGAGTTGAAAACCAACTTATTGATAATTTATTCAGGTGTACCCCTGGATGGTGAATCTAGTTTTATTGCATCATAAACTCCTTGTTTTGGCCATGAAAAGGTTAAAATTGCACACTGCTGTAGAAAAATGAACCATGCATGTCTGGTAGATTAGTGGTCTAGTTCTATATTTATCTAACGTGCACCTAATCTCTAATGCGACCTAACCTAGAATAAACTTACAAAAGATCTTTAAGTGCATCGCTAAATTCTCTTCAACCTAGAAATTTGTTCATATTTCTCCTTCAGTTGATTGGGGATCCTTATCTAGAGTGGAAGTTTTGAAACATCATTGATTTTGAATGGCTTAGTAATTCTTTGGATCATTTGCAACCAATGATTGTATAGGAAGACAAATGGTCTCTTGATCCTCTTTTTATGGCTAGGATAACGAAAAAGTTGGTGGGGGATGAGGAAATTGTTGGTTTACTCTTGTCTTTGATTTGGCATTAGCTAAGGAGGTTGTTAATTGTGATGGAATTTCGTAAGTGGTATTAAAAAATGTTATTAATTTTGTTGTTTTCCTTGCAGAAGAATCCCTTAACTGGGAGATGCTCTTTTGGTGCTTATTTTCTAACATTTTTTAGGGTTATTTGCTTAATGATATTTGTAACAGTTTGGAGAATGTTTTTGTAATGTTTTTTTTTTTTTGACTTTTTGTATGTTAGCTTTTGGATTCTATGTTTATCTCTTTGATTTCTTCCTGAGTCTATTCCTTTTAGTCTTTTGAAGATAACTTTATTAATGTGTCTCTTCATATTTAGGAGTGGCTTAAATAGCCTTTAGGCCTTTACGACCATTGGAGTGGTTAGACGGCTTGGTTAGTTTGAAGTTGTCGGTCTGTTAGGCTTACTATTAACTTGGCCTATAGATATTTGTACTTATTTTGTTTATTGGCTAATGGATAACACAACTCTTAAGATTTAATTCTCTCCTCACTTCCGCTTGCACCACTTTGATTTTAATGATGAAAGTGGAGGCTGATTGAGGTTTTAATGGTGAAGATGTTATGGAAAGTTGTTTCTTGTTCCAAGAAAAGAAATGTAGGAAGTGTTCTTGAAGAGCATTTGGTTGAGCCATCAATAAGGTTGATATGTATGAAGAGCTTTTGCTTGGGAAACTAAACGTTGCTCCATTGCATATTGTGCTTTTTTCGGTTAAGGAGGCTATTTAATTCGATTTGGTTGTTTCTGTTAAGAGAGATCTTGCATAATGTAGGTGGTAATGTTTTTTTCATTTTTTGGCTTTCAACAAAGTTTTCTAGTTGATCTTTTCTACTGGGCTGTAGCATGGTGCTGCTTTGAAGCTTGGTGGGAGTGGTTTTTGTTGTTATGGCTCGTTGGCTTTTTGGGATCTTGTTTGGCATTTTTGTTCGTTAATGTTTTATCTTTTGGCACTTTTGTTCTTCAACGTGTTATTTATCTTTTGGCACTTGTTATATTTGGAGATCTTTATTTTATTTGTTTAATTTTCTCTTCACTCTCTGGGAATTTGTAGACTTGAACATTCTTCTATCTATTCATTGACATGCATGTATGTATTGAAAGAGAGTGTTTAGAGAGAGGGATGAATGGTTATAAAGAGAGAGAAGAGGATTAGAGAGGGGGTGCTTAGAGAGAGGAAGGATGTTTAAATGATATACTACCGAATGAAACCTACTGAAGGTGTAGCATTTTGAGGGTTTTATTTTTACATTTTTTTTAAACTTTTTTCCCTTTGCCAGTATAGGTTTAATTTTTTTAATTTATGGTATCTTATTTTAACTTCTCTGTCCATTTCTAGGATGGTTTCTTTTGGGTTGGAGGATTTTGCTGAAAAATATGGAGCTTTGGAACCTTCTCAGTTTGTTGATGTGATGTCTTTAGTCGGTGACAAGTCTGATAATATTCCAGGTGATTCATGAATCTCTTTCTGAAAAGCTCCGTAAGTTTGTTGAGCACCAATTATGACTTAGTTACAACAACTTTGATAAGCTGGAATTTTCTTTCCCTAAGCTGCTATACTTGGTGTTCTTCATTGAACTCAGTTCGGACTTTGAAGTTGTTAGACCTCCAATTGTGAACATGTATATAAGAAACGGTAGGGAGCGGAATTCAACCCCAATTAATAGTACGGTTGCCTTTATGCTTTAGGTAATATTGTTACTTGGATATCAGTGGCTTAGGGTATTCTCCGGGTTTGTTGGAATGTAGCATCTCAATCTTTGGAAATTAAGCGAATTGGTATTGGTGGTTTAAATTGGAAAGTCATTCTCTTTTAGCTAAATGGGGATGGAGATTTTGTCATGAGGTACTGCCTGATGGAGAGTTGTGGTGGCCAGATTATATGGTTCTGATACTTTTGATTGGCATTCTGAAAATACTTGTGTTTCTTGTTCTAATTGTTCTCGTTTTAGCACCAAATGGTGGTATCAAGGCCTCTTTGCTCGTTTGCTGATATTTGGTTTTTTTCTACCATTTCATGGAATATTGAAACTTGTCGCAGCCTAAAAGAAGTTGATTTTTCAGACACTAGCCTCAGAATTATATTCGGTCTTATAGGGTTCTAAATGCCCTAAAAATAATCATTTTATCTTGAATCTTGCTGTATGGGCACCTCGTTACTACTGCAAACCTCCAGAAAAGATGTACTCTTCAGTGTTATGTCCTTCAATTGTGTGCTTTGTGCGGAAGCTTTCCGGCATCATATTCTGTTCAACTGCAAAGAAAATTGATGAAGTAAAGCGGAGTGTTCAGCACCAAGTGAATAGAGCATTGAAAGATCTTTCAAGGTTTCTGTTAGTCTGATATTACAGCTCCTAAATTTAGAATTACTATAGAAGTTTCATCTTGATGATATCAATTCAATCAAGCTTTGAACTAATTTGGGGAATTTGTTGATTCCATCACAACTGTTGCAGCAGGGTCGCAGGGATGGCATCTTGTAGCACTAATTCTATTGGTTCATAGTGTAAATGAGATTAGGAGAAAAATGTTATCTTATTTCGTATGAGAAGGTCTCTATATATAGGTACACAAGAGAACCCTAATCTAAAGCATGAACAATTACTGTAAAAGACAAATACATATTAATGCATATATATATATAACAATCCCCCTCAAGTTGGGGCAATTATGTCAATCATGCTCGGCTTAATGTAGATATAGTTTATCCTTACTTCATTTAAGACTTTTGCAAAGATATCTTCCAATTGTTCTCCAGTCTTCACATATTCTGTGGACGGCAAACCTTGTATTTTTTCACAAATAAAATGATAGTTCTCTTCAATATGTTTAGTCCTCTCATGAAACACTGGATTAGAGACAATATGAAATGCAACTTGATTGTCATACCACAATTTTGTTAGCACTGTAATGTTGAAGACCATTTTAGTTTGGAGTTGTATCCATACTATTTCATATACAAACTGTGCCATAGGCTTATATTCTGACTCAACACTTGAATGTGAAACCACATTCTATAAAGACACAATATCTAGAAGTTGATCTTCTATCTTCTCTAGAACCAGCCCAATCAGCATCGAAAAAATACTCCACCTCATATGACAATGATCTTTATATAGGATTTTACGTCCACGTGTAGTTTTTAGATAACATTGAATTTGTTCTACTGCAGTCTAATGATCTACTATAGGTGACGACATATATTGACTTACAATACTTACTGAATAAGCAATGTCGGACCATGTTACCGTTAGATCAGTGTTTTCGAAGCGCAAGGCGCACCTCAAGGCGACAAGCTCTTTTATCGTCTTAAGGCGAAAAGTGATAAAAAGGTGAGGCTAGAGAGAAGCGAGCTGCAATTTAATAAATAAATTTAATATATATATATATATTAAATTTATTTATTTATTCTATTTTTAAATTGTGTTTAAATTTCATTTATTTATTTATTTTGTTTTTAAAACATATTTTGTTTTTAAGATGTGTTTTAATTTTACACAATTAAAAATGAAAACATAATTAAGTAAATAAGTAAAAACATAATTAAAAGAACATATATTAAAACAGAATTAAAAAAAATGAAAACCGAATTTAAAATGAAAAAGAAACGAACATAGAATAAGGAAATGAAAGCGCAATTTATAAATTAAAACAAAATTACAACAATATGAAAACAGAATTAAACAAATAAATAAAATTAGAATTAAAAAATAAATAAATTAAAACGAAATGAAAAAGAGAAATGGAAAAGGAATAGAAAAATGAAAACACAGTAAAAATAAAACAGAATTTGGGGAAAAAAAGTGAAAACCTAATAAAAAGAAAATAAAAATATGATTTAAAATTTAAAAAGGAAACTGAAATAAAAAAAGAGGAATCGAGAAGAGGAAGGGTCAGCAAAAGAAAGAAAAGAAGAGTCAGCAAAGGAGAGGGAGACTCGCGGAAGAAGAGAAAGAAGAAGAGGAAGGGTCAGAGAAGAAGTGAAAGAAAAAGGTGCTCGCCGTGGGTTTCTTTGCGGGTTTTTCCTAAGGTTTTTTCTCTGGGTCTTCTTCTTCACTTCCCTTCTTCTACTTCAACTTTTCTTTCATGGGTCTCTTCCTCCGGATCTTCTTCTTCTTCCTTAGCTTTTCTTTCGTGGTTTTAGTTCAGTTCCCCTTCAGCTTTACCAAGCACTCGCCTTGCATAGAAGCGATGTCGCTGCAAGGCGAGCCTAAGGCGCGCTATGGTGAGCGCCTTGTTGAAGGTGCTCGCCATGAACCCCTTCAAGGCGCAAGTACCCCAGGTTGCCTCGCCCCTTGCCATAGGCGGCCGCCTGGGGTCCCCTTGAAAACACTACGTTAGATAATTCAACTTTCTAACAAATCTTCTGTATCTCTCAAAATTTTTAATAATTTTCCATCTTTGCTAAACTGCAAATTCAGTGTCATCAGAGTACTATTGGTTTGGCCCCATTTTTCCGGTTTTAGATAACAAGTCGAGCACATATTTACGTTTTCACAGAAAGATTCTTTTCTTACTTCTCATCGGTTCAATACCCAAGCAGTACTTTAGTGTTCCCAAATCTTTAGTGTGAAGCTGTCCTCGAAGGAAAGTTTTGAGAGAAGAAATACCTGATGCATTATTCCCAGTAACAACCATATTATCAACACACACATCAAGCAGAGTAATACCACTCTCAGACTGATAATAGAAGACAAAATGATTGGATCGTACTTTTCGTCGTTCCAAACTGCTCAAGTGCTTAACTAAATTTATCAAACCATGCTCGTGGACTTTGTTTTAATCCATTCTAAGATTTTCTTGAACGATAAACTTTATCACTCTCCCCCTGAGCAACAAACCCAGGTAGTTGCCCCATACAAACGTCCTCATAAAGATCACCATGGAGGAATGCATTCATGATGTCACTAGGGAAGTAAACAATTGAACAGATGTGAGTTTTGCAATTGGAGAAAATGTTTAAGAATAATCAATACCATAGAGTTGAGCATAGCCTTTAGGAATAAGGCATACTTTCAATCGAACAACGGAACCGTCGGAGTTAACCTTGATTTACACCCAATGACCTTCTTTCCTATAGGACGAGACACTAGATTCCAAGTACTATTATCATCTAAAGCATTCATTTCTTCAATCATTACATTACGCCAGCCAGGAGGAAGAAAATACATTTAATAGCTCTATGATCTAATTTCGAACAAAATTGAGCAGACATGTGAACATAGACAGTTCACCCAAAAACTTTGATAGGTAAGTCATAATAAATGCTGGAAATTCGAAACATAGTTTTAAAACAATCCATAGGAGTTTTGAAGTTCAAGATTTATTTTTTAGGTAGGCAGTGGTGGGAATTGCTTCTCCCCATAGTTTTTTAGGAACATGCATGGAAAACATTATAGCACGTGCGACTTCAAGTAAATGCCTATTTTTCCTTTCAACAATCTCATTTTGTTGGAGAGTATCCCGACAAGTAGATTGACCTTTATCATTCAAAAAATATCCAAGAATTTCATTAAAACACTTAGTTCCATTATCAGAGTATAAAATGCAAATTTTAGTTTGAAATTGAGTTTTAATCATATTGTAAAAGAGTTCAAAACTGTCTTTCACCTCAAATTTTTTTTCCATTAAATAAACCCAAGAAAGACGAGTATGGTCGTCAATAAAAGTAACAAACCATCTTTTTCCACCATGAGTCTAAATGTTGGAAGCACCACAAACATCACTATGAATTAAATAAAAAGGTTTGGAAGCTTTGTAAAATTTTGGGAAATATGTTGAACGATGGTTTTTTGGAAATAAATATTTGAGATAAGGAAAACTAGGATGTCCAAGTCTACGATGTCATAGTATAATTTGCTCTTGAACAGGAAGAGAACTAATACTACTAAGACCCTGAGTTATTTTAGTACTAGAAGAACTTTCATCAAAGTAGTAAAGACCATCCAGCGTTCTTGCACGACCAATTATCTTCTTCGAATCCTGATGCTGAAAAATGCAATGAGATTCAAAGAAAATAACACGAAAATTAGAATCTCGAGAGGTTTTGCTAACAGATAAAAGATTACAAGTTAGTTTTGAGACATGAAGGACATATTTTAGTGAGAGATTTCCTCTTAGTGGAATGGTTTCTTTTCCTGCAACAAAAAAAACCTACCATCTCCAATTCTAATTTTTTCATTGCAATACAAAGGAGAATATGAATAAAAAGGTGGGAGGAACTTGTCATATGATCAGAAGCTCCAAAATTTATAATTCATGGAGACGAATTACGACAAGAAAAAGCCTCAGAATGATTACTTGTTTGTACCAAGGAAACACAAGGATTATTAGATGGAAAATTAGCCGATAACAATTTTAAGATTCGATGAATTTGCTCCATAATAAAAGACGAAAAAGAGCGGAACCAAACTACTAAGTCAATTTGATCTTGAATTGAACCGGACTAGATATTGAACAGAAGTGGATAATGGACCAAATCAGATATTGAACCAAACCAGGTTGTAAACCGAATAAAATAATTCACAAATATTTAGGGGAGGATTGGTCGCCCAAACCAACTCCACTATCATTCTGGTAAAAAATCACGGGACGAAATCAACAGGAAGAAATCCACGAGAAGAAATCTAGCCAAATCCAGCCAATGTCTTCTCTAATTAAATCCAACCAAATCCTGCCAAGGTAAATTAGAGGAGTAAAATCCACGTATCTGACCACGGTCAAGATCTTCCACAGGTGTGATTCACCTCACTAATTCAACAATAAACCATAGGAGTAAAGTATCATAATACTAGAAAAGGACAGCAGCCATGTGCAAACAATACCACAAACGGTGAAAACCACAAATTTTCAAAATTTTCAGCCACGTGCAAAATCCACAATCTCTCAACAATTTTCTAGTTGCATGCGAAATCCACAAACAGTGGATATTGCACGAACGGTGAAATCACCGAAATTGAGTGAGCGAGGAAATTCACAGAACCACGTCCTCTAATCGGGAACTTCAAGCAACCTACGAAATCAGACAGCAAACCGACCGAACGGAAGAGCAATCACAAGGTGGCTAGCGTAAACCCACGCAAATTGAGTTAGCAAGGAAACTGAGGAACAATTCCGAACAGAGAAACAATTGTTGAAGATTCGCAAAGTACCTACTGGATAATCACCCACGACAAACTAGTCACTGGAAGTAGGGTGTGTTGTTTGGTAACGACGGCTAGGGTTCCAATGATAGTGACGACTAGGTTTTAAAGGTGAAGACAACTAGGGTTTTCTATCTCTGCTCCCATCTTTATTTTAAAGAATAAAAATATTCTATATTTTGAAAGACCCATTACAAAAAAAGGAAATAAATAAAGACAATTAAGACTCAAGATATTGACACCTAATATTTACATAATTATAAATACTAAAAATTCCACCAAACACATTCGGTGAAATGGGAAACAAAGAGTTTAATGGAAAAACAACACGATAAGGAATCTCAGCATTCACTATAGAGGAAGCCATTCAATTAATCAACAGCAAGCTGTGAAAACTTCATCAGCCCAAAATGCTTTGGAACATGCATTTGAAAGGAGATGCCTATTTTTACGTTTAGCAACTAAGAACTATCAATCTGATTGAATTTACCATAACCGATCAAATTAGCTAAGTTTATGACCTTGTGTTATTCAGATTAGGCTAAGTTGTCCACATAACTAAGAACTAACATTATAGTAGTAGACTACTGTTATTGGGAGAACAAGTGAGAAGAATAACTTACTTTATTCTATACACTAGAGAAAGATATATATAGGGATACATGTAAGCCCTAAACTGATAATAGTACATTACAATAAAGTACAAAAGACTAATAAACTTCTATTTTACATAAATATACTACAACACTCCCCCTCAAGTTGGAGCATATATGTTAATCATACCCAACTTGTTACAAAGGTAATCTACTCAAACTCCATTTAAGGCTTTCGTGAAGATATTCCCGAATTGCTCTCCAGTCTTCACATATCCAGTAGACACTAAACCTTGTTGTATTTTATCACGAACAAAATAACAATCAATTTCAATATGTTTAGTCTGCTCATGAAATACTGGGTTGGATGCTATATGAAAGACAGCTTGGTTGTCACACCACAACTTTGTCGGAACTATAACATTGAAGCCTAACTCAATCAAGAGTTGATGCACCCACATTATTTCACATACAGATTGTGCCATAGCTCTGTATTTTGATTCAACACTTGATTGCGAGACTACATTCTGCTTCTTACTCGTCCATGAAACTAAATTGCCACCAACAAAAACACAATATCCAGAGGTTGATCTTCTATTTTCTTTTTATTCAACCCAGTCAGTATCTGAAAAACACTCAATATTCATATGACCATGATCTTTATATAAGATCCCTCGTCCAGGTGCAGCTTTCAAAT
>JAOANK020340803.1:0-14410 GCA_026257165.2 Telfairia occidentalis | reverse complement strand
TAAATACATCAAATAATTATTTGAATGAGATTCAAATAATTTAAATATAAAATTTGAATTAGGCTGAGATTCTATCCCAAGTCCCTATAAATAGGACACTTGGGTTAAGCCTAAAGCAATTCAACCTTAAGAAATATAACAGTTTTCTCTAAAAAAAAATTTCCCAAGTTTCTTTCAAGGAGGTTTCCACCAACCTTAATCTTCGTTCGAGTCATAGCTTGGATACTCTAAAATTTGAAGAAAGGTCTTGAAGAAGTTGCTGAGACTTCAAAGGTAACTTACCATTTAATTCTAAATAATTTTAATTCAATGTCGATCCTAGATTCTAAATCGTTTAGAATCAAATTTTCACTACATGATGAACCGTTCATCCCTACAATTGGTATCAAAGTAGCCTTTGAGTTTTAATTTAGAATTAAAATATTGCAAGATGTGAATTGTTTAAAAAAAAAATTATTGATATCCATGTATGTGATGAAGGTTAGTTTGCAATTTGACTAATTTGACATTTTTTGGAATTAGTTTTTTTTTTTTTATTGATTAGATCAATTGTGAAACTCATAAGGATTAGTTTTGTTGTAATTTTGGGAAGAAAGATTATGCCACCATGGATGTTGAAGACGGTCAAAAGTGACCAGCTTTTACATGATATTAAAAGTAATAGTATAAATGCTCACAGGTTGAGCTCTTATACTTCTCAAGACTCTTTCTTCACTCACTTCCTTCGATTACAATGAATATATTGTCCTTATATAGGAGATATATGGTAGCGAAATTAAAAAAGGAACTAAATCTATCTTAATATTAGATAAGATCAAATTTTTAAGAGATAAGATCAAATCAGACACTATTCTAATTAGGACGAGATAACAAACTAATATTATTACAAACTCAATAATTAATAAAAACACAATAGGCAAACAAAAAAATAAAATTATTACAACCTTTCAAAAAGTCAAATAGTGAACAGTAAAAAGATAAAGTTAAAAGATGTTGTCGGTAGTCTCTCTACGGAATCTTTTAAAGTCGAAATGATTGATGTAGCTTTATCCTTTCTTTAATAAAGAAACTTTATTAAAGTCGCTTTAAGTCTTCATCATCGTTGGTTGAACTATGGATTCCTACTCAACTCATAACTCTGGGCTTATTACGGGCACAAACATCTGTCTTACTGATATGCTGCGAAAAGTACCCACCGGAGTTGAAGTATGAGCTATTCAAAGAAAAATACACAATCTTTGCCTGTAACTCTTCAAACTCCGTCTGTTGAACTACTGCTGCTACAAACTTTTCACCTTCAAAGTCTTCTTATGACACTAAATGACAAAACACATATTTACTGATATAATCAGGAGTACATACAAGGATTATACAAGAAATTAAACCAAAAACTGCACAAATGGAAGAATTTACATGTATGTACAAAATACTAAAATTTGAGTACTGATTTTGCGTAAAGTAGAAATTAAATAATGAAAAATATTTTTGTTTCCTTGACAATTGCCAGATGCAATTATCAAATATTTTTTTGTTCTCTTTTTTTTACAAGGATGATACTACTTTGCATAGCTTCGTATCTGGAATCCTCATCTTCTTCGTGAAGCTAGGTCGACATCTCTAGTTTACCGTCTTTGCGAACAATTGTCCATCTTGACATTATTTGTGAATCCAGAAATGGGTCGAATTATGGATCTTCTTCTAACACTGGTTGTGTGGAAGGCCCAGCTTCATCTTACTCTTCTGAGCTTCAGATGATGGGCTGTCAGATCTTACTGCTTCCAAGATCTGTTGGAACTCTGTGACTGTAGTGCTTTGTGCAAGCCTCGCCAAGAGTTTCCTCTTAGTTTGGAGAAACTCGGAGTTCTTTTTTATGGTTACATCTTGCACATAACCATTTTCTGCAAACCAGGCCTTGACATCTTTCAAGTCTACTTGGTCGTGATTTGCATTTATCCACCATTTGATCTTGATGACTTTGACAACTCTTTTATATTGTGGCTTGGATTCCACATTGAAATTCCAACTCATTATCCACAGAATCTAGAAATATAGGCAGAATGTCACGGATGAATGGAAGGATTTTTTTAAGATTGTCCTACAGAAGTGGTAGTTGGATTCTTGAAGTGGGACTGGTAGGATTTCGTCAGTGACTCCAAACGTATGCCTCCATTCTATGAACCATAATGGGAAGTAGATTTTATGAGCAATATAGCAAAATTGGATGAACCATGAATGATTTTTGGAGTGTGCCAGAACACATTATACCATGCTCTGCAATAATCTCTATAGCTATACGTTTGTGGGATGAAAGGCTTTGAAAAGGATTTTTCTGTCAAAATGCTTTGATTCTAGTGGGTAAGATTAAAACCTTTGGATTTTGAGTTTGGAGTATGCGATCCTAGACAGATAATTTCGATCAGAAACATGAGTGATTCCGGCTAACTTTGTGTCAACTAGGATGAACTCATAGAATGTACGGGTCTTATATAGACTTTTAGGAAGAAACCAAAAATTTTTTAAATCGTTTCAGACGAACTCGAACTCTCATACTCAGGTTCTATGATTTGGTCATATACTATACTTGGTTTTTCTACATACGTGGTTACCTCCAGAGGTTGAAAACGCTATTCTAGTTGAATGGTGGTGGAATATGTGGTTGGATAGACAACATTTGGTCTGGATGACATTGTTGACAGAGAGACCTGGTTTTTGGACGATTTACCAGAGTAAACCTTATGTCCATGGCGCAATTGTCACTACTCATAGCTTGAGGTGGCGAAGATGAGGATGGACTTTTGCCCTTTGAGGATGAGGATGAAGACTCCTTGCCTTTTCCCCTCTAGGATCCACTCATTTTTTCTCACTCTACTTCTTTCTTAAAAATTTCTTCTAAACTAGGCCACTATATCATCTCATGCTTAGAGAGAGGGGAGACAAAATTTTTAGAGAGATGTTAGAAACTCTCTTGAGAGGTAATCGGCTATGGGGTTTTGTTCTCCTTTTATAGGCAAAACTTTGAAGTCGAAGCATGATAGAATTTCTTGCCACCTAGCAAAAATCTATTTGGATACTAGGTTTTCTACATTCTTATCTAGAACAAATTTGGAAGCCTTAGAATATGTTTTAATAGTGAATCTTTTGTTGATAAGATCACCTTGAAATTTCTGTACAAAATTCACTATTGCTAATAGTTCTTTTTTCACCGTGGAATAATTGCTTTGAGCACTATTCCAAGTTCTAGAATGATAACAAACTATTTATTATTTGTTATCAATCTTTTGTTTTAATACACCTCCATACCCAAGGTCAAAAGCATCTGTCTCTACAATGAGATCAACTACTGGGTTTAAAAGATTAAGGCAAGGAAGGGTCTTTACGAAGTACTTTGTGGGGACTAATCATTGTTGTATACAATTTTGGTCAGCTCCATAGTAAATCAATGCCTTCATCTCGAGGGTAAAGTCTTTGATCTTAATTTTTACCTTCATATACCATTCTTGAGAGTATACGGTGGTGATCTACACGAGTTGTTCTAGTTGAACTTCTTCGTTTGATATGAATAGATCTTTCTATGATCTTGCTTCATCATCTTTTGATTCTCTTGCACACTGTAGTGCTTAGATATCTTCCTTTATTCTTTTCATTTCTTGGTAATAGACTTATCTCTAGTCTCTCATTTCCCGTTTCAAGGAATTTACCTCTCTTTGAAGATCACTGATGGTTGCTTTAAGAGGTTTTTCAAGCCTTTTGAATATTTCATTTAGACTTGTTGTAGGTATATATTCAACTGTCTTCGGTATTGCCTTAGGTTGTTTCTCTTAGAGTGATTGTCTTAATGCTTCTACGACTGTCTTCCTAGTCCTTCTTCATTAATTTTTTTTACTACTTTGAGTAGGGTCCTTTGTACGTCTATGAGGGTATTTATGCATCCTCTGCATACTCTCCCTCCTTCTTGACTAGAATAGTCTGGGCTTTGAGTTTCTGAATCTGATGCTTCGTTGACTTCGAGTACCTGCTCATTATCATCAATGCAAGCAGACTTATAGTTTGACTCGTTGTTAGTTAAAGAATGTATTAAATTTAATAAATCCTTTTTATTGTTTTCGTCAATTTCTAAAACCCCATTTGATAACCATTTGGTTTTTGGTTTTTGGTTTTTGAAAATTAAGCTTGTAAACACCACTTCCACCCACAAGTTTCTATGTTTTGTTTCCACTTTTCTTCAATGTTTTCAAAAACCAAGCCAAAATTTGAAAACTAAAAAAAAGAGTTTTCAAAAACTTGTTTTTGTTTTTGAAATTTGACTAGAAGTTCAAATGTTTCTTTAAGAAATGTGAAAACCATAATTGAAAAATTGGGAGAAAACAAGCATAAATTTCAAAAATAGAAAACTTAAAACGAAATCATTACCAAATGGGGCCTAAGTTATTGATTTTTCCTCTTAGTGGACATTTGTTATCATAATGACCATTCTTTTTACAATTATAGCATCTTGTTTTATTGACCTATGTAGAATTTTTACTTGGTCTTCTAGAAGATTCACCTTTTTGGTAATAATTTGTTCTTCCTCTTTGGTCATGATACCTCTTTGATGGTTGATATTCTCGCTGGTAGTTTCTTTTAGGAAATCTTTTTTTTCTGATAGCATCTTGACGTGAGATTACCTTTTCTTTGGAAGGATTGCTTCCTCTTTTGAGATAGGGATTTTTCTGTTACGCACCCATATTGTTCATAGAAAGCCCTTAATTCTCTTACATGATTCCTTGATGGCTTTTGCAATTTTGCTTGTATTTTTTCTTTTGTGCACATTTTTGGACTGCATTTTACTACGACGTTGGTGATTAGATCGTATGTCATCATAGTCTAGTTGATTTTATCATCGTTGTCTTCTTTAGCTGTTTGTATACCTGTAACCTCATGAAGCTTGGGAGTCCAATGAACCTTTCTTTCCAATGCTTCTCGTCGCAGTCTGTTAGTGTCATTACCTCAGTTAGGAACATGTATTTGTACCATTTGAAGTCGCCCATGTTAGAACACTTCAACGATTGTAATACTACTTGTTCTACCATTTCACGGTAGTCTGAGGTTTGACCAATCAAAGAATAAGTGATTCCATAGATTAGTTTGTTGACGCGTCTGGAATTACTTCGTCAACTTCTATTTTAGATTCTACAATCCTATCTCGACCTTCAACCTTTACAATTTTCCTAGTCATCTGTTTCTCTTTTATAGTTGTAGTGTGTTTGAGAACCATTCTCCTCTATTCTTCTACTAGACAATTTTCCCATCAATTTTTCAATTTGTCAATCAAACCTGCTATTAATAATTTGCAGATTTCCGTCTCAGATTACCTCTTTGTTTGTAGGCTTAATAGGCCATTACCATTTCATTGAGCATTGTCGATATAAGATGCTCTTACATTCCGTCTAGATTCCACTCGTAGATGGAGGTTCCGTCGTATGAAGATTTTTTGAAGTCACATCTTTCTTTGTATCCTATATCAGGAAAAGATGGCGGTTATAAAAATTGTATTTTTTACATGGAATTCGTAATCTTTGAACTTGCTCTGGTATTGAATAAGAATCTTTGATGGCTAGCAATTTTCCTTTTCTGACCAGACTTTCTAGCTCATCTCCGAGGACATTTAGTGTTCCTAAGTCCTTTTGGTTTGAGCATTCACATTTAATCAGAGGGACTTCTGGACAATTTTTATTGAGCTTTCCTTCAGAAGTTCCTTCGTCCTGAGTCTTGATTTTTTTTTCTATCTTGTCATCTGTTTAGCTATACAAGAAAGTGTTTTGTTAGAGTAATTATTTTGTAATTGAATACTCTTAATTTCCTTATTAGTAGGGAGTTGGACTTCATCCTTCTCATTTATCTATTGAAATGGTTTTGCTGTAATTTTGTCACCATAGAAATTTTCAAATTCTATTTCCTTTAATGGTAGTTGTGGGAACTAGACGTAGCCTCTTTATTTTGTTTTCCATATTAGGTCCTCTTCTAGGGTTTGTACATTTTCTTGATTATTAAACCATTTGAAAAAGGGAATATTTTCTCTCTTTTTTCTTAAATAGGAGAAATATACTTTTCTAATTTATGTTCGTTCCTGTACAAAATATTTTTCATTAAATTCTTTCCTATATGGTCTATTATGTTTCGAATTAAAATCTTTGTGTAAGAATTCCTTTTCTATTATAAAATCACTAATGACATTTAATTTATCTCTTACTACTGATTCTACCTTCATCTTTGTTTGAGTAGGTGATCTCTTACCTTCTTCATGATAGTAAATATCTAGAAATCCTTTAGATATTCCTACGGCTTTAACTTTAAGAGATTCAGATCTTGTTACATTATGGTTAGCAGATTGTCTGACTCCTGAAGTACTTGGCCGTGAGCTCATGAACTCATTCAAAGCATTTTTAAGTTACCATTGTCTTTTACCTGAGTGAAGCGGGGTGCTTCCTCTCCGAATTTGATTGTTACTTTGCCATCCAAATACTCAACTATCTGAGATATTGGAGTGGCTCTCTTTGGTGGAGGAGTGAAGGCCTTTCTCCATTATCCATTCTAAATTCTTCGTGATCTCATCCCAAGCAATTATTTTAGGGATTCGTACCTAAGAATTCTGAAGGTTTGACTCAAACATCATTGTTTTCTCCTTTGGAGATGTCATCAATGCTTGAGATCCTACACTCGACATCATGAGTTTGTAAGTGATCTTATAGACCAGACTTGATCTTATAGACCATACTTACTTTGTTTGATCCTTCTTCGAGGTTTAAGCCCATCTCTGCAATGTCTAAACAAAGGGATTTGTGCACATTTGGGTCTTTTAGAGAAACCATTAGATTTGGATAAAAATTAAAATATATTGAACTGTTAACAACGTTTGATTGCATAATTCGTAGAATTGAGTGTTCATAATTTTGATGCCTTTTGTCGCTAAGGATAAAGAGTATAGGGACATCTAATCTTAGATGAAACAAAGTTTTTAGGGCTACATGTACGTCATTGATATGCAAATAGTTGCATTCATTTTTGAAGCTTACTTGATTGCTTCGAGGGAATAGATTGATTGAGTGAATCGAATGAGAAACTGGGATGATTCTATCAACCATATTGATACATAACTTCTAGGTGAAGGTAACTTATTATGAGAATATACCTTTTTCAAATCAAAATTGGGTAAATCCTACCTTCTTAACTCATGCTCGTTCTTCGTTATCTGTATCACCTCTTCTTCTTCAAGTGAAGAATGCTCCATATGTTGGGATCTGATCTCTTCTGCATTTAGCTCCTCAGGCGGAGCCTTCTTTGATTTCATCTTATTGAAGAGTTTGGACATCATTGGTAATAATCTGTCTTCATAACTTTAAATCAAATAATTAGGAATTCAAATATAAATTTAAACATTTAGAAATAAACTTTTTTTGAATGATTATCGAAGACCTATTACCCTAGATGTAATACAAATTTTCTTTGGTCTTACACTCCACTAGTGCGTGAACATCCAACTAAGGTTGAGCGAATAGGCAAACACAACGATAATCTTTCTCAAGAAATATATTTGTAAAGATTTAAATAAATGTTTAAATAGATAAAGATTTGAATTAAACAGTAGAAGATAAAAAAGAATTACTATTGATTTTCTTCCTCCCCAAAAAATTGAAATCAAAGTAGCTTTGCACTAGAAGCAGAAGAAATTTTGAAAGAGTTTTGAAATCTTAATGGCTCTTATATAATTATTGTTTTAAATATAATTTGTTATATTTATATAAAGTACAAACAATTTATTGAAAATTTAAAAAGTTTAAAATTTGAATAGAGATTTGAATTACCTATTTATTTTCTAATAGGATTAGAAGAATAAAAATTTTATTCAAATTTTGAATTGCTTAAAATTTTAATAGAATTGGATTTTATCTATTATTTTCTAATGAGATTAGAAACCATTTAAATTTTGAATAGAGTTATATATTATCTATTTATTTCCTAATATGATTAGAAAATCTAATATGAATAAATTTATTCAAAATTTAAAGAGATTAAAATTTAAATACAATTAGATTATATTTATTATTTTCCAATGAGATTAGAAAACTCTAAAATTTAAATAGAGTTATAAATTATCTTTGTATTTTCTAATAGAATTAGAAAATCAAATGTGGATTTATTCAAATTTTAAAAGGGTTTTAAAATTTGAATAGTTTTGTTTTCCAACTTTGAACAAAAAAGTAGGTATCGTTAGAGGTATGGACCCCCGTAGTCAGGATATCAACAAAATTAATAGAAGGGAGTTATGGCAACTAATAAGTGGAGAACCCTCACTCGTAGACCCATTGACGGGGATACTATGGAGCTATTCGAACGTGTAATCAGAACCCTAAACTTGGTAGGGATATATGTTCTTTTGTTTTATATTTTCCTACGATGTTCCGTTCCTTGTATGGATTTTAAATTTCATTATATTACATGCACGACGGGGATGACGGCGGCTAGTTTGATTTTGTAATTGAGGGACGAGCACATTTATCTCAGATGGTACATCTATGCACTTGAGATAGAGAAGGAGGCAAAAGACGATATTAATTGGTTGCTCCATGACAACAGGAAGGAGGTAGGAGTGCTGAAAAGAAGAGCACTCATTCATGGTGTAAGCTTGATAGAAGACGGTACAAATGGCGAGGCTTCTAAGGAAATCAATCCGAACACCAACAACTGACCACTTCACTACTTATCTACATGTACTAACAAAAGAAAAATTATATATACAAAAAAAAAAACAAAAAAATTATTTGTTTTTCTTGCTTGTGCGTTAGTCCTTTCTCTGGCCCTCTCTTGGTTAACACGTCGCAGCATTTCATAACATTTAATAAATTGTTATGGATAATCTTATTAAAAATATATATATACCAAATACTTCCTAAGTCAAAAACAATGTATTTTTTACCTAATTTTGAAAGAAAATGGAAAAAAAAAAATCATTCACTCCGATGTCAACTGTGATCGAGTAAAATGATAATAATACACATTCAGGTTGTCAAATTTAGAGGTTAACTGCGATTAGGTAATACGATAATAATAATTGCGTTTTCATTTAATTATGAAAAAATAAAGAATTGAACTGTTGTTTCTGAATTGCTACGCTTCCCCTCCCACTGCTTTTAACTCTCAATAACCTTATAATTTATTTCTCCCCACTTCCTTTGATAGGTAAAAAATAGTCACTTTGACACTCATTGTGTTCAGTTCGTCAAATTTAGAGGTTAACTACAATCGATAGCACGATAATAATAAGTGCATTTTCATTTAATTTTGAAAATATACATAATTGAACCGTCGTTCTTGAATTGCTTCGCTTCACCTCCCCCTACTTTTAACTCTCAATAACCCTATAATTTATTGCTTCTCACGTCCCCTGACAGGTAATAAATAGTCACTTCGACATTCATCACGTTCCAGTTGTCAAATTCAGAGGTTAATTGTGATTAGGTATCATGATAATAATAAGTATGTTTTCATTTAATTATGAAAAAATACGGAATGAAGTGTCATTCCTGAATTTCTTCGTTTTACCTCCCACTACTTTTAACTCCCAATAGCCCTATAATTATTTTTCCCCACTTCCCCTGATAGGTAAAAATAGTCATTTCAACATTCATCGCATTCAATTTGTCAAATTAAGAGGTTAACTTCGATCGAGTAGCACAATAATAATGAGTGCATTTTCATTTAATTATAAAAAAATACAGAACTGAACCGTCGTTTCTGAACATCTTTTAACTCCCAAAAATTGATTGTTGCCTGCTTCCTACTAAAGCCTATTAACCCTAAAATTTATTGCTCCCAAACACATTCATTTCCATTTTTTTTTTAATAAATAGAGACTCTTGCTTCTCGTTGTTCAAATCATTACTGCCTGAGTTCAATATTCGTTTCTTCATCCCACAAACCCAAGATGGACTCCCCTAATTCTATACACGGAGACTTTAACTGAAACTCCTAAGATGTTTGGAAGGATAGGATTCAGGTCGCAGGATTAGACCCCCACAATTTACCACACGGTGAACCTGTAAATCTCATTAACACCCACCTCCATGATTTGACTGCAGTAACATATATCTTTAGCTTTAAGTTCAATATTTTACTTTGCCTCACAATAATACTGATCTATTTTCTTCTTTAGTTAGGGCTACGAGTAACTATCGTTGTCGTTCGTTATAGGAAGGCAATGGAATTTTTTGTCTGGATAATTTAAAGCTTCAGAATGAACGAGATGCTGCATTATTTGGGGCTACGAGTGACTAAGGCAACGTGTTTCGAATTTAGAGGAATGCATTTATGGTAGTAAATAACATTTTTCCTCACTCTATCTTTCTCTTTTTAGTCCTCGACGTCTGCTATCACCGCAACGCCAAAACAATGGAATGGTTACCGACACGATCCTCCTCTTCTTTCTCCTTGCACAATGTATCACCGCAGAATGGCATTTTTTGGTGTTACGTATATTAAAAAAAAACTAAGAAATTATTTATAAAATGTGGTTTGCCAAGTTTTTTGTAACTACTCATCCTTGTGTATTTATTTATTTTTTATGGTGAATGAATAAGACCAACTTATTAATCGTGTGGTCGACTTATTCACGGTTATACTTATTCGAATTTTTTAAATCGAGTGCAGTTTGAGGTAGAAGGCAACACATGGTGAAAAGAAGAAAAGGCAAGGATTCAAATCAAAATACATAAGTTTATTGATGTGTATACATACAATATTGTTAAAATAAAATTAAAAAAAGCATCAGTCACGGCCTTAGAGCCACTAAGTCAGCCGCTCTCCCATTTATTGTGAGGACTTCATCCCTTTGACGAAGGATAATCTCTTTTATCTAGTTGATATCAGCGATGGTCGCTTGACGACCAGCCCCGAGTTCTTTCATCTCATCGACCATGCAAGATGTAATGTGAAGAGCTTTAGTGACCTGACAGATGACATTAACGTCCTCTGTGGGCACCTCTAACAACTATCGGCGGGTGTCTCGACATTTAGCAAGGACATCATCAATCTTTTCTAATGGAGAAGAAGACATTGTTGCAAAGTAACAGAAGAAGGAAAGAAAATAAATCAGATAGGAAGAAGATGAGTGAAGGTGCAAATGATGAAGCCCTTATATAGAAGTGGAAGCCGTCATCGAAAAGACACACCTTGGGAAAACTAACTGTCGGTACAGTCATGCACCACTTAAAACTAAAGTTGCACTAAATGCTTTCATTTCGTGTATTTCACTCAAATATTAATTGTACTAAAATTAAAAATCATTTAGTTTGATCGCCATACGATATTCGTGCTAAGTAGAATCATTTAGTCCGATCGTGATACCATGTTCATGTTAAACAGAATCATTTAGTTTGATCGTGATATGATGTTCCTTTCGTGTTAAATAAAATCATTTAGTCTGATCATGATACCATGTTCATGTCAAATACAATTATTTAGTACCATCGTGACATGATGTTCATTTCGTGTTAAATAAAATCATTTAGTTCGATCATGATACCATGTTCATGTTAAATAGAATCATTCAGTACAATCGTGATACAATGTTCGTTTCGTGTTAAATATAATCATTTAGTACAATCATGATACAATGTACGTTTCATGTTAAATAGAATTATTTAATCCTATCGTGATGCGATGTTCGTGTTAAATAGAATCATTTGATACCATGTTTGGTTTACATACAATCATTTAGTCTGATCATGATACAATGTTTGTGTTAAATAGAATCGTTTAGTCCGAGTTTAGTTTACATACAATCATTTAGTCTGATCGTATTAGATGATCACGTTATAATAATAACAAAGCTATATACTGGTATCGGGTTCAACATTGAATAATAACAAATTTTAGACAATGAAAAATATTGTTAGTTCGTATATCATAATAACAAATTAAAGAAAGAAAGCATTCTCCCAAAGTTGTACAACATATTGCAACCTAAAAAATGTCATCTTGTCTTGGGTGAGCGATTTAAGGGGTATGCCCATTACAACATGTTTAAAAAAAATTGCTCAAAAAATGTCGCAATCAAGGTTACCTTTTTGGCATGTGGTATTTGTTTTCCGTATTACTTTCGATGCAGTTTTCGGGAGGCTAGGTCAAGTATCCATTATACCACCAAATTCTAGTAGGACTAGAAGGACAACGAACATATTCTTCAGGGCCTCCTTAATCTGGTCAACTTTTATGTATCTGGAAAGGGAGTCATAGATTAGAATTTCATCGACATGTAGGTTAATGCATAAGATCATCAAATGCTCCTTCAGGTTCAAAGGCCCATAAACGTAGTGCATGACAATCCCAATAAGCTTCGTCATGCATCTAATTTGTTGAGTCTAGTTGATTAGGTAGAGTGGACGGGCCGGTCGGTGATTGTAAGAAATCTTGAACATAACCACATAACGACTCAAACGACATAATATCCATAAAAAAATGAATAATAATCCATATATAAGCATTTGTCTATACTCATAATGAAACTACTTTCCATGGCTGTGAACTTCTGGTTACAAAGATCTGGATGTGAACGAAACTTTCTTAGCACTAACAACATAATTGTTTCCATTGCCTGCATTGTAATGGAGTTACATTAGAATTAAATGTGAGGTCAATCATAAAGATTACGACATATTAAATATAATATGTACTTGAGTACTCACCTCCGACTTTACCCATTCACTTGGCTTAGCAAGAGCGACAATGACTCCCTTCGACTTTTCAGTATATATGCAATGGTGTTTTTCGTCCTTTATCGAAGGGTCCTTTATCCATTCGTGGAACCGGGCTATGATGGCCTTCAAAACTTCGAAACAAGGGTTGTATGATGGCCTACTTGATCTATCATCTGTTATCGTGCCATCATCCTTTGCCTTTCCCTTGTTCTGTCCCACAACAACCTTTTTAAGTCCACCATCTAGAGAGCTCTACCTTCCTTCTCTTCATCACCGATTCTCTTTTTTTCCAACCCCAAAAACTTTGATAGGGCTTTTCTCTTTCGAATTCTCTGACGTTGATTTGGGATATTCTCTTCCTAAGTCTCGTAGGTTTCATACATTACAACGTCAACCTTCATGATCGAGGGTTTGATTGTAGTAGTCAATTCTAGTTCATTAGAATAACTAAAGATCGGCTGTATCGAACTCACGACCTCGATTGGCTTAATTGACAAATCGAGGACCTCGATTAGCTGAACCAACGACGATTCCCGAAGCCCAAATGTAAGGGCAGTCGTCAAATTGAGCACCTCGATCGCACTGAGCAAACAAGATGCAATCGACTCGTCCGAATGTGCAATCGTCTCATCGAGGACCATGATCGCACTTTAAGAACACAAATCATGGGCCTGAACTAGCTTTGCCTAGACTGGCTCGTCCATGTCATGCCATCTACTACACGAGGAAGAATGGGAGCATCTAATGAGATATTGTCACCCACTCAACCCCCTACATCTTCGGCCATATTGGCCTCTTCAAAAACCACACTGTCTGGTACAACTATAGTAGCAAATTCCTAGAGAACGTGATAGACCACATTAGTTGCCTCTATGGGTCGACTAGTGTCTTCATCCACCTCCGTTACAAATTGAGTGGCAACTTCATTTTGCTCGTCTGCCATCTCTTGATCATTCTGGTTCGAAGTGGATGTACATTGGGGACACTTGCTTTGTGAGCACAAGAAACACAATTGAAAATTTTACAATATATCGAACGTAAGTTATTAAATGCTCATGCATAATGAAATTAAGTGGATACTTCACTAATGAGCCGCAAGTATGTCTTTATCTCCTTGAGCTCATCGCCAATCTCGCTGACCCGATCTATTATTGACCTCAATTGTTCACGTAGGTAACGACGGGTTACATTGTTCTTCTTAATCTTCGATTTCGTAGCTTAAGGAATCGAATTCCCAACGGAAGCGATTGAACACTTAATGCATTCAAGAATGAATTTGGGAATTACATGCATTACAGAAAAACAAAATACAGAGTCGAAGTAACTTTACCTTTGAAGAACCGTTCTTTAATCTTCATGCGTATTCTGTATCACAAACACCACCAATCAGGATGCTCGTTATTCTCTAAGATATTAGGCCTTGGAAGTGTGGTCTCCAAAAATTGATAGAAGGAATATTGAGAGGGGGAGAATTTCTGCAGAAAACCATCAAGTGAAAAAACTTCACCTGCAATTCTCGTGTTTATGTATGTGAGAGAGAGGGATGGGAGTCGGTTGAGTGAAAATCTCCCCACTCACCACCTCTATTGTGATAACTCCCAATAGGAGTTATCATTTTATTTATAATAAAATAAAATTATATTTATTTAATTAATTAACAATTAATTAATTAATATTAA
>JAOANK020340802.1:0-27315 GCA_026257165.2 Telfairia occidentalis | reverse complement strand
ATAATAATAAATTATATATTATATATTATAATCTTAATTTAAAATTAAATAATTAAAAATAATATAAAAGCTAAATTAAAAAAAAAAAGATATCGGTATAAAAATATATGTTTTTTAAATACAAATGAAAAATATATATATATATATATTTTAAAAACTTGTATACTTTCCAGTTATAAGGAAAAAAACTGTGTAGAGATCTTATAAAAAAAAATTAAAAATTGTGCATGTTTTCATGAGAGAGAAAAAATTGCATATTATTTTTTTAATTTTTTTTTTTAAATTTGTGAGATAAATGAGAGAATGATAAATTGAGTAAAATAACTACAAAAAGATACTGTTAGTCCCATATATTAAGGAAAGGGAATTCGATTGAACACCTGTTTGGAAGTAATAGAATTACTTTTTTTGGAAATGAAATTACCAAATTTGAGGTGTCTCCATTTTTTGTTCTTGTTTTAATGAATTTTCAAATAAAAAGAAAACTGAAGAAATTTTTTGGAATCAATTAAATTTACCAATGTTTGCGCCTACATAGGAGGGACTAAGAAGGTAAGTCTGTCAAACAGATTGTCTAAAACTTGTATATATAAGACCTTATTTTATTGTTTATATAATATATTAACAATATATTTTTATTTATTTTGGATTATACTTATAATTATAATTATAAGTGTAAGTTTTTTAACATAAAATGATAGATTGATATCCTATTTAAATAATTTCAATTCTTATATAAGCTTACAGATGCCTTCTTCAATTAATTTTGCATTAAGATACTTGTTGGTGCCTAAATCTAGGTAGGTACAACACTAGTGACATGGAGCTCGACTAGATGCTGAGCAAACTAATTTGCACAAGTTCTGGTATTAGTTTAGTGCTCAATCTAATATACTCCAAAACTCATGTTAATACTTAGTTCGAACTAGTGTAGAGTTGAGTCGAATAAGAATTGCATACCATTAATGGGTGAGAGTCCTACCTTTTAGGAAGACAGTATGACATTGGTTCGTTATTTACAGCTCATCGTACTTGACATGTAGAGCGGCTTTTGCTTGGAAAATATATGTTGTCAAGATTGTGGCATAGCTTAGTTATATTTAAGTTGGCCATTGGGGCTTAGCTTGTCTGGTCTCTCTCTTCATTGAGTCGAGTTGTCCTTATCCACGTGGCATGAGAGGAGAGGGCCTCAAAACAATATTTTAAAAATTTTCTCATCATTAGAGATATAGATGTTTATTATTATTTGAAAATTTTGTAGACGTAAAATTGAAACATATTATTGATGAAAATATTGACTCAGCATCCTAATTATCAGCAGGCCACGGTGTGTCATCTTGCAAACACTCATCCACCATTTTCAAGCTCTGCGTTTTGGAGAATACCAACATCAAATTTGGACAGAACGACTTGCACTTTCCTTTACAATTATTTATTTCATTATCATTCTTTTCCTTCAATAGCTTTCTTTCCTTGTACAAAATTACCTTCAATAGTTATTCACCATCAGCTCCCTTCTTAATAAAAATAAGGACTGTTCACTGTACTGCAATACACGACAAAAATAATAAAAATTGCGCCTTCTAATTATTTTGTAAAAACTACATCGTATCAGAGCCAAATTGAGCCTACGCCGTCTTCTTCTTTCTCAAATGACGGTAGAGAGCTCCAAAAATACAACCAAGAGCGCAGCAATGTCCAAACTGCCACATCACCCACCATTATTCCTTCTTTTTTCACTGCTTTCAACACTGCTTTATCTGTAAAGCTTAATGAAAATAATTTTTTGCCATAAAAAAAATATGGTAACAGCTATCCTTAGGGGCCCAAAAGCCTGTCCATCAGAGTTCATTCTCACAACCGGATCTGATGGTACTATCACTCACACAACCAACAACAAATTTGAAGAATGGGTTACGACAAATCAAACGTTGCTAGGTTGGCTTTACAAATCCATGACTCTAAGTGTAGCCTCTGAAGTTATCAACCTTCAGACTTCAAGGCAGGTATGAAGAGCTTTAGAAGAACTCTATGGATCCACAAATAGTCCAAAATAAACCAGTTGAAGCGAGCACTTCAAACAAGAAGAAAAAACAGCTAAAAAATGTCTGAGTATCTCAGCACCATGAAGCAAATCGAGGAGAGCCTATCATTGGCAAGAGAGACAATTCATGTAAGTTCTCTCATATCTAGTGTTTTAACGAGTTTTGACTCAACATACCTACCTATTATATGTTAGATCAATGGAAGAGGAGATATCTCCTTGCAAGAAATGCACACTACCCTTAGCCTTGTCACGTTCAAAAATCCTCTCCAATGTATGACTTCCATCTAGCAAGGCAGTGCTTCATCAACTCTGTCAGCAAACTATGCATCCAAGGGAAGGGACCTGTAACATCCCGTTATTTGATTTTATCATTAATGAGTGTTATTTTGAGAGTTTTATTAAGTGTTTGAGAATTAATTAGGCTAGTTAGGTTAATTTTGGAATTAAGAATTAATTTGGATTTACTTTTGAAAAGAGAGGATTAGGGAAAGATAATGGGAGTTATTTGGATTTTTTTATTTTTGGAAAAGATAAGATAAGAAGATAAAATTAAGGGATGACATTTTTGTAAATAAGTGAAAAATGATTAGGATTAGGTTTGGAAGTGTACCTATAAAACGATGAGGTTTAAACCCTAAGCCTCCACCTTCTACAAAGAAAAAACCCTAATTCTCTCCTCTCTTACTCTCTCTCTCTCTTTACGCTCTCTCATCAGTGGTGGCATAGCCTCCCCTCACACCGGCAGCGACGTAAGCTTCTCCTCTCACTGTGGCAAGAACCCACTTGGGGCAGTGAGCGTTTCTCTTTCTCTCTCTCTCGCAAATAATCTCACGGTGGCATGGGTTTCTTTTCTTTCAGGCGAGGACGGGGCGTGTGACATCTTCTACACGTAGAACCAAGCGACAATGAGACACGACGGTGAAGGAGAAGAAACACACGGCGAAGCGCATGAGCTTTCAAATTGCGAGCTTCCATCGGCGCGTGGGTAGCTTTGAGAGTGATTCTCAGCGTATGACCTAACTCAATGGATAGATCAGAGGCTGGGCTATGCAGAAACAGAGGAGGAATTTCTCTAAGTGGTAGGACATGGGCAACGAGACAGCGGTTTCAAACAGCAAGCTCAATAGATTTCCTCTATTCCAAAACATTAACTTAGATCATCATTGGACCTTAGTATCATATTTAGGTCGTTAACGTTCTAGATTTGGGATTTTATGTAGGATAATTGTTAGAGGAGCTTAGGCCAAACCATTAAGGATTAATTAGGCTTATTACGAAACTAAGGTAAATGACTCTGCTCTCGGATAAGTCTTCGAGCTAGGTTACATGAATTAATTGTTATATTGTATGATAACCTACTACATATTATGTATGATATGATGATAAGTATGGTATGTATTATTCTTGAGTTCCTTTACGTTGCATTAACTTATGTTGAATGCTATGATCATATTTTGTTTTATGCTAGAGGTATTGTTTGATTATTGTGTTTGGATGTCTTCAGGGTATCGTATGTCTTCTTTTAATTGAATACCATAAGCATGGTATGTTTGTTAAATTATTTTGGGTCCTATGCATAGATTGTTATGCATGTTACACGTACTGAATTGATAAGTGATAGCTTCTCCGAAATTTAGAGGGTCAGTGTTGGAAGAAGGGGGGACCTCGCTACACTAACTGAGTACCATTTAACATTAGGTCGTAGTAGGGTTTTTTGAAAGAACCTACACTTGTACTCCAAGTGAGATGACACTATTATAGGGTTGTGGTTGTTGTCACTAAAAGGAATGAGAATGACATGTCATGAGTGATTAGGCTATGAGCCTCGACAATTTAAAATGTTTTAAAAAAAGGTCTTACATAAACGTTGCATGTTTGCATGTGTTTGCATGTCTAACCTCATGGGTTGGGTTACTTACTGAGTATTCGAAATACTCATTCTTTTCTTTAAATGTTTTTCAGGCAATGACAATGGTGTACTTGATTGATGATGATGATTGGTTGTGATATGAACTGCTAATGACTTCAAATTTTTATGGCATTTTGTTTCATAATTCTCAATGTAATTTTATAGTTTTTCAATTTTATTATTTCTAGAATATAGTAAATAAGGGTATTTTAGTCTTTCTATGTTGTTGTTGATGATATAACAAATTAGGGTTTTAGAGGAGGCTATCTAAATTCTTGCCAGTAAATTGTCTCAAACATTTTTTTTTTTAGATTTTGAATGAAAATTGAGCCTTCGAGCTTTTTCTTCAAGTTTAGCTGAGAAATTTTTGAAATTTTTTTGCAATTCATGTCTTGAGTTGCATGTCAAGAACATTCAAGTAGGATTGATCATCCTATCTTATGGAGTGTTCAACACTTGGGCTAGAGGAACTCATTATTTGCCTCAAGAGCTTTGATCTTTAAGGTAATTTGTATCTAACTCGATCCTTAGGGTTGAATTCTATATTGATTGAGGGTTTTAGGGCATGATAATTAGGGGTTCTCATTCATTGGAAGGTTTTTAATTATAATTCTCTAGGGTTTCTTATCAAGTTGTGATGGGCCATGGTCGAAGTCCTTTTGTCTTCCACATTTTCAATTATTTTGTTATCAACAATCAATTTATTGTTGGGATATTTATTTGTAATCCTAACTATTTATTGGATTTAGTATTTTTTTAATTTTTCCTTTCAGATCTTTATTGTTTTATGTTTTAAATTGGGATCCCAGTAACTATTTATTTAATTATTTATTTCTGTGTAGATTATATTTTATAATGATTTAAAATTTCTAAAGTATCTTTAAGTGCCGTTATGATTTTAAGCATGCATGTTAGTAACAATCTTAGGAAAATTGAGTCCTAAAAGTTCGGTCATTACAGTTAGTACTAAAGCAAATACGGTTCTATAGACTACTTACATCGTAAGCATTAGTGTGACTATGACCAAATAATAACCACCTCATTGCCACCAAGTATGTCATTACTTCGTTTTTAAAATGTATATTTCAATGTTATATGAAGTAATAAATTATGAAAGCATGTTGTATAACTGATTATTTATTTGGAAACTGAATTCTATATGCAAGAGTAGTTAATTAGACTTAGATATAGGGCAATGCCTCCTAGAGGAAGAGAAATTAAAAAATGAGGTCGGCCGAGGAGAAGACTAGTAGCCCCACGACAGGCACCTCCAGTTCCCCCACCTGTGGAACAACCTGAAGTCTTCGATGAGGAACAACCTGGGAAATAGCAAATGAGGCAACAGGTAAAACAAACGCAGCTGGCAATACTATTTGTGTGATACTGGAGACTTTGTAAGCATTAATACGAACTCTAGTGGCCAGCCAGGTTACCCAATTGATATCAAACTAGGGGAATATCTATTCAAGCTAAGTATCTGCACGATTTTAGGAAATAAAACCCCCAAATTTTTACTAGTAGACTTGTGGATCCAACCAAGATGGAAGCATGGCTGTCTTTCTTGGAGGCCATCTTACGTTATATGAACTACCTTGAGGAACAAAAGGTGCAATGCAAAGGTGCTGAGAGAAGACGCGCAACTATGATGGGAGTCTATTGAGCGGTCCATTAACGTCACTATGGGACCAATTGCATGGCTTTAGTTCAAGAAAGTTTTCTTTCGCTAGTATTATCCAGTAGTCATGAGATTACGAAAAACTGAATGAGTTCTTGATCCTGAAGCAAGGAAGTCACTCAGTGGAGGAATATAAACGTGAATTACTAAACTATGAAGATTTGCACCTAAGTTAGTTGACATAGAGAGGGCACCCAAGGAATAGTAGCAGCCTTTGCACCATCTGATTACGCAGCAGAACTGCAACTAACCTCCCTAATCGTCTCACGCCCAGCTAATGGCCACTAGACACATGCAACTCCAAGAACTATTAACTATCGGACATCATCAACACCAGGGTTAGAAAAGGAAGTTTGATCATACACTCTCACCCTCAGAAGTTCAATGGGCAACAAGGTCCCAAACAAAAGAAACAACTGTGCATACATTGTAGAAAGCAGTACTTGGGTCAATGTATGACTAGCAACAAGGTCTGGTTTAAGTGCTAACAGGAGAGCCATATGGTGGTGAATTGCCCAAAGAATGCAACGGGAAGAGGAAATGAAGACCAAGTACCCCAATTATTTCAAGAGTATTAAATTTTTGGGGACGAAAGTTCTTAAAGTGACTAAGATGTGACGTCCCGTTATTTGATTTTATCATTAATGGGTATTATTTTGAGAGTTTTATTCATTGTTTGAGAATTAATTGGGCTAATTAGGTTAATCATGGAGTTAACAATTAATTGAAATTTACTTTTGAAAATAGAGGATTAAGGAAAGATTATGAAAGTTAATTCTTTTTTTTTTTTATATATATAATTTTTGGATAAGTTAAGATAATAGAAGATAAAATTAGCAGATGACACTTTTGTAAATAAGTGAAAGGCTTAGAATAAGGTTTGGAAATGTACCTCATATAAGGATAATGTTTAAACCCTAAGTCTTCATCTTCCATAAAGAAAAACTCTAACTTTCTCATCTCTCACTCTCTCTCTCTTCACCCTCTCTCACTAGCAGTAGTGTAAGCTTCTCCTCTCATGGTGGCAAGGACCCACTTGGGATGATGAGCATTTCTCTCTGTCACTTTCTCTCTTTCTCTCTCTCTCTCTCTCTCTCTCACACACACACACAAAAATAAGCTCATGGTGGTATGGTTGTCTTTTCTTTCTGATGGGGCAGCAGTGTGTGACGTCTTCCACACGTAGAACTAGGTGACAAAGAGGCAGGATGATAAAGCAGAAGAAGTGGACGGTGAAGCGCGTGAGCTTCCATCAGCGCATGATCTAGCTTAACAGATAGATCGACAGCTAGGCTGCGTGGAAACAGAAGGAAGAATTTCTCTAGGCGGTGACACGTGGATAGTGCGACAACGATTTCAAACAGCAAGCTCGATATATTTCCCCTATTTTAAAACCTTAACTTAGATGAGCATTGGTCTTTAGTATCATATTTAAGTCGTTAACATTCTCGATTTGGGATTTTATGTAGGATAATTAGGAGCTTAGGTTGGGCCATTAAGGATTAATTTGACTTATTAAGAAACTAAGGTAAGTGGCTCTACTCTCGGATAAGCCTTCAAGCTGGGTTAGATGAATTTATTGTTATACTATATGATATTCTACTGTGTATTTGTTGTGTGTGTGCCCTGAGTGATAAAAATACACAGAACGACGTGCAAGGGTACACAATCTATAGCAAGTGATAAGTATTTATATCGTCTCCACAGGGATTAGTAGTAGATTTTGAACTATCTTGACTTAACCTCTTAGTGAATTGAAAGAATAAAAAAAGATAATTATTTGTGAATTGTTATAACTAATACTAGATTAATTAAATGAAAAAAAATAAAAAGAATGCTTTTACGGTTGAAACGATGAGAATGAATGAGTTTGAATTAAGGTAACATGTTATTGTCCCTGAAGCTGAAGCTGCAGCAAAAGAATTGCAGGATTGAATCACACAACAATAGTCTCAAAATTCTCTTAAATCTCTCAGTTATCTTAAGTTAATTCTCATTAACCTATATAAGTTAAAGTTGTTACTTTTGTGCATTAGGTGAGTGACTATCCCTAAACTTCTCACGTAACCAACAACTAACATAATCTAGAGGCTAATGTGTTTTAAAAGTAATCGACTCCTCATATTTTTTCCTGAAACATGGAGAAACTATTTGTACGTGTTAGCCAGGCAGACATAAACATTAAACAATAAGAACCCTTATAAAACAATTCAATCCAACAAATTTTACTTCAATTTCTCAATCAGCTTAACAACATCTCACTTAATCCGCACCCAAAGGTGATTAGTTCATGCTAAACAAATAAAAGACAACAACAAATAAACATAAATAGTAAACGAGTGATGAAGGAAAATCCTAGAGAGTTGTAGAAATCAGTTGCTCCACGAATTTGGTAGTCATAATTGATTATTCTGCTTCAGTCTTCACAAAGTTTCTACCTTCTACAAGCTCTTCTCTACGGGAATTCAAGAACAGTAGCAACGACAGAAGCAATTTTATGCAAAAAGACTTGAGAATTCTAATAACTCTCTAAAAATAGAACTAGCCGAACTTCTCTAATTGATGGCCTCATTTTCTATTTATAGGCTTTCCATTGTGTTTAGAAAACCTATTAGGTTAAATCGTCCACGTGACTCACATCCAACGGTTGATTAATTTTGCAAAAGAAATATTTGTTTCCATATTTGAAATTTCATTTTCTCGCAGATCTTTTGTGTCCGTTTTGCTTCGGAATTGCTCCATCAATAATTCAACTAAAATAATGTTTCATCATTTATCTGCTAAACAAAGTATCTAGAATCAACAGTAATTAACCTTAAATTTCTTCTATTTCATTCAAATGCTGGCATAAATAGAATGATGCAACAATATGAATGTCTCAAAAGTTTAATATGCAAAACAAAGATAACTCAAGCAATTATTTCATAAATCAAAGATAGTTTACTCCGAATATGAGATGAAATTTAGTGTAAAAGGCATCTAATAACTCTCTTTTTGAGAGTTATGAAATCCTCAAACTTGAATTATTGCTGGTCCTCGAGTAATGTTTTAGACTTCTGATGGATCATAAATATTGCTCTAACAACCAAAATCCTAAGCTATCTCACATCTCTTTTAGGTCAATCTCTTACCTTCTCTTCATCTTTCTACACATGCCACAAATTTCACTTATTCGAAAAGTTCTAACTTCTAACTCTTAGTTAGCTAACTTCTAAGTCATCAACTCTACTATGCAATCTTTTAATCAGATTATCATCCTATTCCCTTCTCTATCTTGTCTTTGGATCCCATAGATTTTAGTCTACACAAATTGCTCACAACATGCTCTCTCAAAACATTCTCACATAGCATTGTTCCCTTCAAGTCATAGTCTTTTTCTAAACTCACCACTTATCAGAAATTTCATTCATATTATTCTTGGTAACAACCTTTCGGTTCTAAAGACATAGTAACATTTAGGCCACACTCATCCCTCGTAATTCCCTTTTTCTATTTTTTTTTTTTAATATTTGCCTTTCTCTTGATTTTCAAGGAGAAAATAGGTGTCTAAAATAAGATGAGTGTACTACCAAAACCAGCGGAATGTAGTTTTACAAATTTAAGATAGTTTAGCAAGGCTTAAAAAGGACCAAAGGGATACAACATCTTCAAACTTAAAATGTACATTGTCCTCACTGTTCTGGACAATAAAGAAGGAAAATGGGTGGAATCTCCAAATTTAGTCTAAAGAATCCTATACAAGTTGGATCGGGCAAACAAAATAATCCTCTAATTTTTGGAGCAAAGTTTTCTTAGGGATCAACAAAACCAAAAGCAGTTTTTTAAGACTAGGCAAAATAGGTGGACTTAGTTATGCATAAAGAGTTGTAGATAGAGTCTGAGTCAATAAGATTTCAACCCTAAGAAATAGAAACTAAAGCTCTCATAATGTCAAATGTTGTCTTTTACTAAAAGGTATATAAGATTCTACTAATGCTAGATCATAAAGTTTGCTCAGTATGCATGAATTTATCCTAAGAATAATAGCTATAATACTCGATAGAGACAAATTGATATCGTAACCAAAATATATTGCATTCACAAGGGAAGGGTTAAAAAAATATAGGAAAGGGTAGTCGAACATTAATAGCAGCCAACATCCCCTTGTAGTCATCGATCTTGAATAATCAGTTTCTGCTCCTCGCAGCCTCGTCATGCAGTACCGAGGGTGATAGTGCAACATAGTATGCTCACCAACTTACGCTTGTTCAAATTGATCAAGTTCTGTAGCAGGACGTGATTTCTTCCCTCTAGTCCTTGTTTCTTGCCTTTTGTCTTTGCGGTCATGATTGCTTAAAGAAAATTTCTCGCAAAATTGATTTTGAATCTATTGTTGACTCAATCGCCTTAGCGAATCTTTTGAATTCTACAAAAAGAATATTTTATCATTAATTTCCTTAAATACATCAATTCAAATATGGTATTTTTGCAAATAAAATCTCTAATTTTTTATACTAAAAAATTAAAATAAATGATTATTTTGAACATATTCTCTCATTCCCTCTACTCAAATCCTACGAATTCTTTTCATAATTATCTGCAAAATAAGAATTTGAATTTTAGATAATTATGGAAAATTAAAATTGAAATTATATTTTATTTTTATTTTTTGAATTTGAATAATGCATTTATAAAATCCTCAATTCAAATTTAATTTTCAAATTCAAAAGGGAATTTAAAATTCAGACGGAAATTACTTTGACGATTCAAAAGGATACACAATAAAATAAAATAAAATAACTAAATTAAAATCCTGTGAAAACATTCCTAAAAAAAGGGAAAATAGAAAGGGAGCGGAAATCATTTCTTGTTATGCTCAGATATTGCTCTCACAATCTTTATGCTCTATCAATTTTCCCAATAATGCTTCATCCTTTATCTATTGACTTTGAAGTTTCTTCCATCTTTTTCATCTCTCATTTCAATTCATTTAACTGTAGAAATCGTAATGTTTCCGTCGCTATGGTGTCAAGGTTTAGATTCTTTAGAGCACAAAAAGCTTTGTGCTCTAACTCCAAAGGCAAATGACATGTTTTACCATAGACTAACCTATAAGGAGACATTCGTAGAGGTGTCTTGAATGCAGTTCTATAAGCCCAAAGAGCATCTGGTCATCTAAAAAACCAATCCTTCCTAGTTGGATTACCAACCTTCTCTAGGATTCCCTTAATCTCCCTATTGGAAACCTCAGCTTGACCATTGGCTTGTAGGTGATAAGATGTGGACACTTTGTACTTAACACCATACTTTGCTAATAAATTACTTAGGATCCTATTAATAAAATGAGATCTCTGGTCACTAATTAGAGTGCGTAGAGTTTCAAAACGACTAAAGATATTCTTCTAAAGGAATTTCGAAACTGTTTTAGCATCATTTTGAGC
Source organism: Telfairia occidentalis (assembly GCA_026257165.2). NCBI lineage: Eukaryota > Viridiplantae > Streptophyta > Magnoliopsida > Cucurbitales > Cucurbitaceae > Telfairia > Telfairia occidentalis. The sequence continues at coordinate 16,264 of JAOANK020340802.1, read as the reverse complement.
ACAAGTAATTGCTTCCATCCATTTTAACACATAGTTAACAACTAGTAAAATATAAGAGTTACCATTCGATGGGGGAAAAAAGGTCCTATAAAATCAATCCCCCATACGTAAAATAGCTCGATTTCTAAAATAAACGTCAGTGGCATCTCATCCTTGACTTTGAAATCTCCTTTCCTTTGACACTTATCACCATGTCTTGCTGAATAGGTAAGCATCTTTGAACATTGATGGCCAAAGGTAACCTGATTGCAATGCTTTAGTTGTAGTTCTTTGCCATTCAAAATGTCCTCCATATGGTGTAGTATGACAATGTTCCAAGATAGCTAGAAGTTCTGATTGAGAAACACACATTTGTACGATTCCATGAACACCTTGTTTGTAGACAAATGTGTCATCCCAAAGATAGAATGATACATCATGAATAAATTTCTTTTGTTCTTGCTTCATCAATTCTTGAGGTAATAAACCTATGGCTAAATAGTTAGAAATATTTGCAAACGATGGTAATTCAACATCTGTAATTTGAGCTACAGTAAACAACTGTTCATCTTGAAAACAGTTTCGAATCTCTAGTTGCTGCAACATTTCTTTTGGTTGCTCAACTCTTGACAAATTATCTACAACATAGTTCTCCGAACCTTTCTTATTTTTAATCTCTTGGTCAAATTCTTGTAGTAGAAGCACCTATCTAATAAGTCATGGCTTTGCATCCTTCGTTGCCAATAGGTAGTGAACTGTTGTATGATCTGTAAAAATAGTAACTTTAAAAGTTACAAGATATGATCTAAATTTTTCAAAAGCAGAAACTACTGTTAAAAATTTATTCTCTGTAGTTGTGTAATTCAATTGTGCTTCATTTAAAGTTTTGCTGGCATAATAAATCAAATGAATCATCTTGTCATGTTTCTATCCTAACATTGCCGCAACAACATAATTGCTTGCATCACACATCAACTCAAAGGGTAAACTCCAATTAGGTGATGAAATGATTGGTGTAGTGATCAATGCCTTCTTTAACACATGAAAAGCTTTTAAACAATTTGCATCAAACTCAAAAGATTTGTTAGCTACTAATAACATGCAATGAGGTTTAGAGATTTTAGAGAAATCATTAATGAACCTTCGGAAAAAACCTGCATGTCCAAGGAAACTCCTAATTCTTGTCGTAGAAGTTGGTGATTCCATCTTCTCAATGATTTCAATCTTGGCTCTATCCACTTTTATTCATTTTTCAGAAATCTCATGGCCTAGAATAATGCCTTCCTTCACCATGAAGTGGCATTTTTCCAATTCAAAACTAGATTTTTCTCTTCACATCTTTTCAAAACTTTACCCAAATTTTCTAAATAGGTGGTGAATGAATTTCCGAAGACTGAGAAATCGTCCATATACACTTCCATAATTGATTCAACCATGTTAGAGAAAATCACTATCATACAAACTCTGAAAAGTTTATAGGGCACTGTAGAGACCAAAGGGCATCCTCCTAAATGCGAATGTACCATAGGGACAAGTAACTGTGGTTTTTTCTCGATCATCATGGGCTACACTAATCTGGTTATCCCAGAATAACCATATAGAAAACAATAGTAAGCTTTGCTTGTGAGCCTATCCAACATTTGATTAATAAAAAGTAAAGGGAAGTGATCCTTACGTGTAGCTGTGTTTAGCTTCCTGGAATCCATACACACCTTCCAACCAGTCACTGTCCTAGTAGGAATAAGTTTTTTTAGCTTTATTCTTGATCATTGTCATTTCTTCTTACTTGGGCACACATTGAACATGACTTACCCAATTATTGTTTGCAATAGGTTAAATAATTCAAGTGTCTAACCATTTGATGACTCCTTTCTTCACAACCTCTTTCGTGGTTGGATTCAATCTTCTCTGCTGCTCTACAGATTTGAAATTATAATCTTCTAGGTTAATCTTATGCATACAAAAAGATGAGCTGATACCTTGAATGTATGCTAGTATCCAGTCACTTCCCTTCGTGTATTACTTCAGCAATTGAATTAATTGATCTTTATTGTTTGGCAATAAATTTGCTGCGATAATGATTGGAAATATTTTCTTCTCACCAAGATAAACATACTTCAAATATGATGGTAATGGTTTTAACTCTAGTTGTGGTGGGTCTTCAACTGATGGCTTCATGGGTGGAGATTTCTTTTCATTCAAATCAAGAGTTTCAAATGTTTTCTTATAATAAGAAATCTTACATACCTCTGTATTTATTGCCTCAGAAGCATTGCTCTCATAATTTGCATCCAGGGACATAGCATCCCTAAACTACTGAATGTGTTGTTCTTGCAATTATGTTTCGAATACATTTTCTACATATTCCTCCTACAATTGAATTGCTAAACATTCCTCAACATCTGCTAGATATCTCATGGCATCAAATACACTAAACTTCACCTCCTGGTCACGAACTCTCATGGTCAACTCTCATTTTTGAACATCGATCAATGTCCTATTTGTGGCTAGGAAAGGTCTTCACAAGATTATAGGCACATCCTTATTAGCTTCGTAGTCCATAATGATGAAATCAACTGGGAACATGAACTTGTCAACCTGCACCAGAATATCTTCAATCTTACCTTCAGGATATGTAATTGACCTGTCAGCCAATTGAAATGCGAAAGTGGTAGGTCTCCTGTTATTTTTTCAATCTTCACTTCGTTACTCAGGCTCTCTTACTAATTAACAGAATTTTGATTCACACTCTTTTGGTGCGACAAAGAACTTGTTCCAGCAAAGGGCTTTCCACTTCTGAGTTCTACTGCTTGCAATTGCTCATTACCTTCCCTCCTAGGATTTTCAGTATCCGTAAGAAGTTGTCCTTGAGGTCGAGTCTTTAACTCACTTACCAATTGTCCAATATGAATCTCCAAATTCCTCAATGAAGCTTGTTGGCTCTGAATAATTGCATTGTTTTTAGCCATGTACATCTTCATTAGGTTTTCCAATGAATTGCAGAATTTTGCTGGCAACTGTCTAATCTGTTGTGGCACAAATTACCGATTCTGTTGCCCAAATTCAGGTGGATAATTTTCCTTCTGCTACGCTGGAGGCTCATGATGACTTCCTCCTTGATTCAAATAGAAATTAGGATGATTCCTCCACCGAGGATTATAAGTGTTCGAATGTGGACTAGTTCTACCTATGTAACAAACTGATACTAGATTGTCGAGGCAAAATTCACAAGTATGCCCTTCTCCACAAAAAACACATGATTCCATTGTAACTTAATTCACAGTAGCATTCTGCTGTTCAACATTTCCCAAAGGTAGAGTTTTGATCATATTTGTCAAGGAGGCAATGTTTGCCCCAATAGATGTTAGTGCATCAACTTATGTCCCTCCTTGTTGCCTTCTTCTAGGATTGGTTCTGGAATCATACCATTAACAATTATTGGTTGATATCCTTTCCAAGATTTCATATGCTTCATTATAAGTTCTTGATAGTAAAATACCATTTGCTGAAGCATCTACCATACTCTGTGTAGTTGAATTTAAACCATTGTAAATTGTCTGCAGTTGAATACAATAAGGCAAATAGTGGTGAATACCGTTCCCAAGCATCACTAAAGAGTTCCTCCACATATTGCTTGAAAAATACAATTTTCGCTCTTAACTTGTCATTTCTTGTAGGTGGGAAATACTTAGTCAGAAAACTCTCTGCCAATTCATTTCAGGTGGTAATGTACCTTAAAGCAAATGTTGTTAACTATGCTTTTGCTTCATCACTTAATGAATACAGAAACAAAGATAATCGTAGGGCGTCCTTAGAAAATTCCTAAATCACGAACAAGTTACTCACTCCCAAGAAATTCTTTAGATGTAAGTGTGGATCTTTTGATGGTAAGCCATGAAATTGACATACTGTCTGCATCATCTGAAACATCACAAGCTTCATCTTAAAATACGCTGCCTGAATATTTTGTCTGACTATGCCTGAATTTAATTCATCGAACATAGGAATTACATAGTGTTTAATGGCTCTCTCCCTCTCACTGGCTAGAATAACAAGATTTTCAACCTGATCCACTGGTCTAATTTGTTGTCCGTAGTGTACTTTCAATTTCTAGATCAAATTCAATTTCCAAATCAGAATAAGTGTTCATATACCAAGCACTGCAATCATAAAGAAATTGAATCAGTGTAAATAAAGCTCCAATTCACTACAAGAATTAAACTAAAAAATAGTCTAAATTCAAACTAATCTATGCGCGATGAGTGATAAAAACACACAAAGTGATGTGTAAGTGTACACAGTCTACAGTAAATGATAAGTATTTAGATCATCTCCACAGGGATTAGTGGCAAATTTTGAACTATCTTGACTTAATCTCTTAGTGAATTCAAAGAATAACAAAAGATAATTATTTTGTGAATTTTTATAAGGACTAAACTAAATGACAAAATAAAAAGAATACTTTTGCAGTTGAAACGATGAAAATGAATGTGTTTGAATTAAGGTAACATGTTATTTTTCTTGAAGCAAAAGAATTGAAGGATCACACAACAATAGTCTCAGAATCCTCCTACATCTTCTAGTTATCTTAAGCTAATTCCCATTAACATATATGAGTTAAACCTATTGGTTTTGTGCATTAGGTGAGTGATTATCCCTAACCTCCTACTTAGCCAGCAACTAACCTAATCTAGAGGCTAATGTATTTTAAAGTAATTTATTCCTCATATTTTTTTCCCGAAGCATAGAGAAAGTTATTTATGGGTGTTGGTCAGGCAAACATAAACATTAAACAATAAGAACACTTATAAAACAATTCGATCTGATAAACTTTACTTCAAATCCTAAATCAGTTTAACAACATTTTCCTTAATCCTCACCCAAGGGTGGTTAGTTCATGCTAAACAAATAAAAGACATCAACAAATATACATAAATAGTCAACGAGTTCATGATGAAGGAAAATCCTAGAGACTTGTAGAAATTAGTTGTTCCACGAATTCGGTAGTCAGAATCGATTATTCGGCTTCAGCCTTCTACAAGCTCTTCTCTATGGGAATTCAAGAACAACAACAATGGTAGAAGCAACTATACAAAAAAAAGACTCGAAAATTCTAAAACCTCTCTAAAAGAAATCAAACTAGCTGAACTCCTCTAATTGGCGGCGTCCTATTCTATTTATAAGCTTTTCGTTGTTATTAGGCAACCTATTAGGTTAAATCATCCACGTGGCTCGCATCCAACAGTTGAATAATTCTGCAAAAGAAATATTTGTTTCCATATTTGAAATTCCATTATTTTCCCGCAGATCCTCTATGTTTGTTTTTCTCTAGAATTACTTCATCAATAATTTTGCTAAAATAACGCTCCATCATTTATCTACTAAATGAAATATCTAGAATTAGTAGTTATTGACAATAAAATTTTGCTATTTCATTCAAATGTTGGCATAAATAAAATGATGCAGCAATATGAAGGTCTCAAAAGTTCTATATGCAAAACAAAGATAATTCAAGCAATTATTTCATAATTCAAAGACAATTTACTCCAAATATGAGATGAAGTTTAGCCTAAAAGATATCTAATAACTCTCTTTAGGAGAGTTATCAGTATTTTGTATGATATGATGAAAAGCATGCACGTTTGATTCTTGAGTTCCTTTACGTTGCATTGATTTATGTTGAATGCCATGATCATGTTTTGTTGGATGCTGAGGCATGTTTGATTATTGTGTTTGGGTGTCTTTAGGGTATCATATGTATTCTTTTAATTGAATACCATGAGCATGATATGTTTGTTAAATTATTTTGGGACTTATGCATAGATCACTACAACAAATAGAACTTTTTAAAGCATTTTAAGATAGCTTTTTATGAGAAAAGCTATGAGAGAGGGAAAAAAAAAAGAAGCGGCAATTAAACAATTTTAAACTCGCAACATTACAGAAAAGCCAAACTTTCGAGGAAAAAAAATTACGGAAAAGCCATTTTTTTGCTAGCGACCCTCTAGACCCTCACTATGTCTTCGACATCCTCCATCTCTTCTCCTCTCCTTCCAATTTTTTTGCGAGTGTCAACGACAGTGAATCTAATCCCTCTCTTCCCAATTTTTTGTGAGTGTTAATGACAATGAATCTAATCCCTCTTCTCCCAATTTGACTGACTTCTTTGATGGTTTGCCACAATAAAATGGAAAGCCCTATCAAGTGAAAGGATTAAATCTCAATTGCTGAATTGTTTGATTGCTTTTGTCTTTGAGATCAGGAAGGGAAAAAATCAAAATTAATTTTACAGTAAAATAAAAACAAGCATACTAAAAGGGGTTTGGAGAAGTTACCTTTCGTAGACGACCTTTCTTCTAATCAGGAATTTCTTCCTCCTGTAAACCTTTAGAAACACCACTAAATGGCTACCTTGCTATATCTCAAAGAAGACCAATTTAGGATTGTGGGATCCTAAATTCTTCTTTGCAGAGAATTGATCGAGAGATTTTTTAGAGAGAAAGCCCTTCTGTTTTTGGAGAAATTTTCATTGAGAGCACGTAGAGAAAACTGTGATCACAAGAGACTTAAAACTAGATTTTATTTAAGTGGATAACCCTTCAACTCACGTCTCCACTCCCCTACAAAACAGCAGAGGATTTATTTATTTTATTATTATTTAAATAAAATATAATATATGAAATCATATTTAATACATAATATAAGAAATAAATAATTAATTAACAATTAATTAATTAATTTAAAAAATCACTTATTTATGCATTTAAATCATATTAAAATGCATATCTCTCTTATAACATATAGTTTTAATATGAATCCAATTCATATTAATTTTACAATATAGTTTTAATATTAATCCAATTCATATTATTATTTGAATCTTATGCAAACATTATTCCCACTTATTAATATAATTTTAATTATAAATCATTTTTATAATTAACTATATATAATGTATCTTAATATATTATACTTTTTATTAAACCTAGTTAATATAAAATTTCCTATAAATAATTTGAACAATTACAATTATTCCCAAATTAACTGATCCTTATCTTACCCTTAGTGAGAGAGCAAGGGGACATAATGGACCTACTAATTAGAAGTTCCAATAATTCAAGATTAAATTAATCAATTTCTTTAATTATTTAAATAAACATTCATTACCTGTAGGTCACTCCACTAAAGACCCACAAATGTATTCTTCGCATTGTAATTATATTTCTATGTCCATGGATATAACCAGTCATTAACAAATCGATCCTTCACAAATTGCTCGTGACTACGCTGGGTCAAAATTATCATTTTACCCCTATAGTTACTTCTTTCTCCTTAAGTTCCACTGATGCTTTAATGAACAACCTGTTTATGGTCCTACCATAAAAAAATCTCTCTTGGGCCGATGAGAGGGAGGGGCTTCTTGTTCAAGACCCCCGGAGCTAGCACTTAGGGGAGCAATTTATCTACTTTTCCTGAAAACGAGGAGTAAACTCCATCTTGGGTAGCTATATTCTCAGCTCTCTACTTGGACAAATCCCCAAAACGGTAGGCATATTGAATTGGCGACATAAGCGACTCTCACCCATACAAATCAAATGATTGCTCTCATAGACAGGATTTCATAACTCACTCAGGATTGAGATCGAGTTATTTATGGTCATCCTATAAACTGTTAGTCTCTACAATTAAAAGTGTTATAACGAGAGAATAATCATTTCGCGGTCTGATCTTGTACAAACTCTTTGTACAGGATACCCCCACTCACATGTCTCCACATGAACGATTTGGATGAAACCGTTTGTAACACTTACAACTCATGTAATAATTACAGATTGGTATTGCAATTGTATGTCAATACTACTTCAAAATGCACTATTAGTACATCATTAGCGTATCAATAATATATCATAATTTGTTCAAATTGCAATACAAGTATTACATTAGTGTGTATAACAGTTTATCAGCACTTATTCAAAATTCATTTAAATATAACATTGGTGTATCTATGATATATTAGTATTTATTAAAAATTCATTTCAAATATATCGTTAGTGTATCAGTAATATATCAATATTCATTCTAAATTCACTTCTTTGGTTGACAAGAAAAAAAGGGAAAAAAGTGAAAGTTACATTTCTTATTAGTTCAAATCAAGTATGTCGTCTCCTCTTTGCCAACTTTTTTTCTCCATTTCTCTCTTTTGTGCATTTTGATTTCATTGATATTATATTGTATTATTAAGGATGCTATGTTGAAGAATTTCTCCTATTATTCCGTTTTTATAAACTACATATGTTCAAACAAATTTCTCAAGGTAGGAGACACCTGTGGATGGGCTGTTCTTCTTCTCGAAGTTTGTAGATTCTGTAGTTCGAGGGTTCCTTTCTTGTTTCGATTTTTTTATTTTGTTTGTAGAAAACATTGTGGGATTTGGTGTTCCATTTTCGTTTTAGGTGGATTTAGTGTAGGGGAATGACATTTGTGTAACTTTAGATTGGATGATCAATTTTGGTGCAAGATTTTATTTCATCAGCAGCATTGGACAAAAAGAAAGAAAAAAAAAAGAAAAGAAATAAAAAATGATTGGAACTGTTTTCTCAAATTTTTCCCATTTTAACCACATTTTTCTCTTTTTCTCGGTCTTTCAAAAAAGCAATTTTGGCAAACGAAGGGTCGGAAAGCACCAGAACGTCAAGATCTACACGTTGGTGGAATCGAAATCACGATCGGAGCGACGGTGAGGCGGCATGCGCAACGAAGAGACGCTGGCATGGCGGCGTGTGTACCACATGCACCGAGGAATTTGCTGCTTGTGGAGGCACGTCGGAGGTCCATTGGGGCTGTTTCTGGTGGCATTGAACTTCTGACTGGTCCATGTTCACTGATTTGAGGTGGCACGTGGGAGGCACTCGTCGGACGACGACGGTGCTTGGGCGCAGCCGGTCTAGAAACAACAGTGTTTTCCCGTGTCGTGTGCCCCTCGAAACCCTAACTCCCTTTTTTTATTATTGATTAATTGGGATTTAGGAATAATAAGGGTATTTTTGGTATTTTGGTATTTTTTATTATTGATTACCGATTTTCTTTGGTTTCACTTGTTTTTCTTGAAATTTGAGGTAAGTGACTTTGCTCCTGGATAAACCATTAGGCTAGGTCAGTAACTTGTTTGAATTGTGTGATGTATGTGTTAATCTTGATTATCTTATATAGTTTGTGAATTGAGCATGATAATGTGCTAGTGTGATAAGCATATTGTGAATATGGTTGTTATGTGACTATTACATGCCATGAGTATCGGTTGTATGTGATGTATGGATGCTAGGAGCATTAGTGGAATACTGCATGTTGGATGCCCTGTGGCTTTAGATTATATGATATGTGTTTGGGACCTAAGCATAGTTATAGTTTGTGTGTTGTTCATATGTTGGAGCTATACTATCTCAGCTGTGTGCTTATTTGAGGACCTCCATGAATGTATTCTCCACTTTGTGCTGCTATGTGCTTAGCGTGTCTCTGTGGGATAGTCTATCTTTGCTTAGTGCTGAATAGAGAACCTTGTGTCTCTGTGGGATAGTATATTTTTTCTTAGTGCTGAACGGAGAACTTCTATGAGATTCATTCTATCCTTTGTGCTGCTGTGTGCTTGAGGTGCTTCGAGATGGTATACTCCTATGAGAAATAGATATTAGGTCCCACATGAGTTGTCTGATCGTATGTGTTTGCATGTCCGACTCGAGGGGTTGGAGTTACTTACTAGGTATAATTTTATACTCAACCTTTTCCTCTCATATTTTTTTACGTAAGGAGAGAGCTTATCGAGGTGGTTGACGAGGAGCGAGTTGTTATAGGCCATGGACACAAGTCTTGATCTTCCGCTACATTTTGGTTGCATTGTTTTCTTTTTGTACCAATTTTCGAACTATTAATTGAGGATGCATTTTCTTTCATCTGCATTTCTATCGTATTATAGTATTTGATGAATTAAAAATCGGGATCCCAATATGTTCTTTTGAGTTTTGAAAGAGCTAATTACGTTATTTTTCTTATTAAACTCAGATTCTTTTGAGATAAGTTATATGAAAATTATTGTGTTAAGCATGCATGCTAATAACAGCCCTAGGTAAAGTATGTCTAGAAGTCGGGTTGTTACAGATTAGACTACTGAAGCGACAAATGCATATATAAATTGAAAATAAAACTATTTTAGTTTCAAACCATTAGGGTGGTGGCTACATTATTAAAAGTGTTGAATAACAATTAACAGATTATTTTTAGAAAATTAGGATTTGAATACCCAGCAACATAATAACTTTTCTCTTTTGTTACTTTTTTTTAAGATTAACATATTTATATATATAAAAAAAAAATTACAATTTTGGAGGGGGACTTAAACCCATGGGTGATATGAATTCACAGCGAAAAGAAAAAAAGAAGAAGATATCATATGAATAAATTTAAGAATCAAGGGGAATTCAACGTATAAAAGTAATGAATCAACTCGAAAATAAAAAAAATTTCATTACCTAAATTCTGAATAATTTTTTTTAAAAATGCATGATTGATACATAGCATGCTATATTTTATATCAAAACTTGATCCATAGTTAGGATGAAGAAAATTAGCAAGTAGATTAAAAAATATTGCCTGAAGAAGCAAAGGAAAAAAGAATGATGGTTGGTGTGTCCATTACTCACAGTCGTGAATTATCTTTATTAATTTTTGAAAAAGAAAAAAAGAAAAAAAAATAATAATATGAAAGGATGTAATGGACTGACAAAAGAAATAATAGGTTTGAATAAAGTAGGACCTATGCTGACTGGATTTTGAATGGACACAAGTCACCCTTTTTTTTGTTTTTGTTTTTTTGTTTTGTTTTTGTTTGTTTTTTTTTTTTTTTGTTTGTTTTTTTAGAGTTTTATATTTATTTGTATTATAATTATTTTTTGGGGCCAATGAAGCCATCGACGAATTCACATGGATAGCATTTTGCTGTTATCTCATTGACGTGGCGCTTACTAATCACTTTTCGTACGGACTACGTCTGCTTTTCATACTATTCCATCCACGTTTCATAGCATGTTTGATATAATTTTTTTTTAAATATTTTTAAATAAAAAATTTATTATATAAGTATTTTTTTTAAAAAAATATAATTAAATACCTAATTATAAAAATATCTTAGATGTTTTTACACATTTTCGGACTATTTTTTTTATTATTCAAAATTTTGAAAAGCATTTTTAATTAGTTAAAATAACTCTTTGAAATTTTAACCAAACAATGTTAATTTTAGAAAATAAACATTTTAAAAGTCATACCAAACACACTCTAAGATGTATATATATATATATTATAGTTCATACGTCTACCTATCTTAATGTTTTTGGTTAAATATATAGTTTGGTTACTGTTTCTATGATTTTTCAAATTTATTTTTATTTATTTAAAAATTTTCAATTTAGTTTCATATGTGTAGGAGTTTTTAATTTAATCCTCACTATAAATAAATGTTAAAATTACCTGATAATAAACTTATATAACATAATATTTAATGAATCAGTAAAAGTTTAGACAAGAAAAGAATTATACGAGAAAGGAAAGTTTCTAATTCTTCCATAAAATTATAAGATGTTTGTAGAAAACTCGAGCTTTCTTTGTGTGATGACCTTTCTTTCCCTCCAAACTTCCTTCGATTTCTTAAGTACTATGATATCTGTTGATGCACGAGAAGTTCTTCCTGCTGACGTGGACTGAGCAATGGCGACCTCGGACCTGAAAGAAGAGGATGAGGTGAGGTGGGGTGGTGGATACTACACTCCGACGCTCAAGTCAGTAAGACAGAAAGAGTGAGTAAAGATTGCTATTAGATCTCGTTGCGTACCTTTTGATGTGGCTGTGCCTTGTATTTATACTGGAGGTGGGGGGAGTCATTGGCGGTGTAATACTCCCGATCAGCCGTGATTTCTGGCTGATTAAAAGTGGAGAGATGGGTGGAGTGATTTTATCCCTTCGTGTCAAATAAGGAGCGATTCCAGGGTTCATTCTTTCCCTCGGGCTCGTCTTGCCTTGGCCGAGCCTCGGTGTTTCATTACTCCTCAGCTAGGACCGAGGTGTATTTGTACACGTGGTGATCCCATGTCTATTCGCGTATATGAGCAATTATATCCCTCATCATTGGCCCCCACTTCTCATTCTCCAAGTTGGAGGTGACTGAGGAGTAGCGGTGAGTTAGTTTGTGGAGAGGGGTCGGCGGCTCATGCGGATCGACCCTTATTTTAGCACTCGTCTGTCGAGGCCGATCTCGGCCGTAACTACTTCTGGGCATACTGAAAGTCGCGCCTATTGAGTGGAACAACGCTTCGATTCTTGGGACAACAATTATGATCATGCCTGTCAGTGAAGCGACGCCTCCGCAGCTATAAAAGGTATGTGCCCTCTTCAGTTGAGGCATCTACCTCAAGCCTCTTGATCTGAGCTTCAGACTCGCCACAAGCTCTAGCTCAGTTTCCCTCTTTCTCCTCGCCATTTGCTTTAGCGATATGTCTAGCGATTTAGGTAGCGTTGGGTCGTACACTAGGAACCGAACCTGGGGCTCCTAAGGCCTCTACCTATGGTCGAGGTGAGGCCGCATCAACTCAACCTTTGATGATTCCTCGACGATGTCCTTCTCGTTATCTCTGGGGTTGATGGTTAGTTTAAGGGAGAGGTATTCCATTCCCAACAACATAGAGAGTCGGCTGCCCGTCCCTGGTGAGACGTCCGAGATCCACCTCTTGGATGCGTCGCCCTTTATCCTAAAATGTTTGTGAGGGGTGTTCGGTTACCTCTTCACCTGTTTATTCAATTATTCCTAGCTAGGGTCGGACTAGCCCCTGCCCAACTCACCCCTAACACATGGGGGACACTGCTAGGTTGCTATGCGTTATCGAAACTTTTCGAGCAGGGCGAGCTCGAGGTAGACCAAGCTTTTAGCATTTTTTTCCATAAAAAACCACGCCCGTGTCCGAGGTCGCTATTACGCCACTATTCAGACCAACATAGATTTCAAAATCGTCAGTCCAACCTCGGTCAAGAACTGAAAGGACTAGTGGTTCTTTGCTTCCGGAGAGTGGCTTGCCCGCAATGCCGATGGAGGGCCGATCTGCGAGGTTTGGTCGAGTTCGGGGTGCCCAGTGAGTACTTCTCCCTCAAGCTCGGCTGGGAGGTATGGTTATACTTGTTTCTTACATTCTTCTCTTCTCTTTGCAGTTTTGTTCGACAGTCCCAAACCTCTCAACGAATTGTCTCGCATAGTGGTCGAGGCCTCGTCCGAGCTTGACCCTAAACTTTTCCACAGTGACGTATTGTTGAGCGAGGAGCAACTCGTCGAGCTCGGCTTACATTTCCACCCAGTTCGAGGTAAGCTTTCGATTCTCTTGGCTTATACCCACGTATTTCATTGTAATTGACTAACCAACCCTTCTCTTCGCAAACGAGATGCCTGTTGGACTTTCCTCCTTTCAGTGACGACAGAGCGACAAGCGCGCCCGAGCTACCGATGGTGCAGGTCCCTCAAACTGGTGAGTTAGGACCGAATCCCCACCTCAGGGGTCGGTCTTCTCTACTCCACCGCAGCCAGTTCCTGCCGAGGCTTTGCCGATAGTTGGTGCTGAGCTCCCTGTTGATGGTCCTGTCGAGGTCCAAGCTCCTCAGCTAGATGAGGAGGCAACTTCTCATCCTTCGGTGGTGGAAAATTTATCGTCTGACTCTGAGGCTCGAGGGCGACTTGCAGCAGAAGAGCCATTGGATCTCGGTGTTCCCTTTCTTGCACCCCTCCAAGCATCTGACGTGGAGGTGACTGTTGGGAACGCGGTTCATTCCCTCATCGGACGCACTTCAGGTCGGATCACCTCCAACCTACAACACGCAGATCAGCTGCTAAGCCGATCATGTAATAATGCTGCTCAAGTATGTTTTGCTTTTGACTTAAGATTAGATCGTTATCTTGTTTCTCCCTCCCTAACTTATGTTTTCTGTAGCTTCTTATTTCGCTGTGCGAGAGAGCCTTGGTGGCTAGTGCCGAGCTCTGGGAGAGAGCTTAGCTAAGCGTGACTGAATAAGCTAGAAAACGGGTCTCCGAAGAGAAGAGGCATGCTGCTGAGAAACGTTGTGATAAGGAAGAACTTACGAGGGTGGTTGCGGACTCCAAGCTCGACAGGCCCGTTGAAAGAATGACTCACTGAAGGAGCAACTTTCCATCCTCAAAGAGGCCGAGTCGACGTGGACGAGCTCTGAGGCTGAGCTCAATGACGCCCTTTTCTGTACAGCCAAGAAGACGAATGTTTCAGAGGAGAAGCTAGCTCCGGCCGAGATCACTTTTTTCGATGTCGCCCTTCTGACCACAGCGTTCGAGGAGCACCTTGGTACTCGCGAGAAATAGAAAAAGTGGGCTACAAAGGGGTTTGACTATGCTTTGGAGAAGGCTTTGGAGCAGTTCCCAGCCTTAGACTACGCTGCCATCTGCGCCACCTATGATGCTGACTGGGTTTAAGAGGAGGAAGTCATGGGCGTGACAGTTAATGAGGAGGTTCCGCACCTCAAGCTGAGGTTCATCTAGAGGATGTTGACCTGGACCACCTCGGTGACATCTTAGTGTAGGGTACACCAACTCCCCTCTTTCTTTTTGTAACCTTTACCGATGTACTCTTCACGTTAATGAAGAAATCTTTTTTCTTTTGGCACTTCGCTTTTCGCTTTTTGCATATTCAGAATTCTCTTAAGTCCCAGTTCGTCTGCCCTTCTTGGACGCAAGTTCTAGTTCATCTGCCTACTCGGATGCTTTCAGAGCAAAAATTTTACCAAGTTCCAGCTCGTCTTCCTACTTGCAGGTTTGGAACCTGGTCTTCTGAATCTTCACAAGACCGATACCCTCCTTTTTCAGCTCGGCTGCTGAGAACTCTAGGTGTCCTTAGTCCGAAGTTCCTCGGAGTTCGAAGTCCGACCTTGGACTTGGCAGCTATATAGAGCCAGTGGAGAGAAAGCATCTTCTTCCGGATTTTAGATTGCTGATTCCTGAGAACTTCATCCAATTTCGGGGATTACGCCCTTTCCCGAGGGATTACGCCCCTTTTTGAAGGATTACGCTTCTTCCCGTAGGGGGTCTGCAGGTCCGAGGTCCCTTTTGGACTTGGAAATTACAAAGGGTTTGAGGTCTGAGGTCCCTTGTCCGAGTTCCGTTCTTGACTCAGAAATTACAAGGAGTTCAAGGTGAGAGGGCGTCTTTTTCTGGATCCGACATCACAGGTTCCCGAGATCTTCGCTCCTTCCCCAGGAATTTTGCCTCTTTTCGAAGGATTGTGTTCCTTCCCGATGGGGTTTAAAAATCCGAGGCCTCTCGTTGAATCTATAAATAGCCTTCATCCTTCCTCGTTCTCCTCACTTCCCTCAATCTCAATTGCTTCGAGGTAGAATGTCTGGTTCCGAAGAGCGCGAAGCTATCTCGCCTCTTGCTCAAGGGGGGGGGTCTCCTACCTATATTCCAAGTCCATTGTGAGTGGACTTCTCTTAGAGCTCGGTTATCGAGTAAATGGAGGCTACAATTGCAAAGAATGAGGCGATACAATTTGAGCTGGTGGACCGTGTTTTGACAGAAGAGGTGGAATTTGAGCACCGTCTGGCCGTTCATAAGGTGACTCAGACTCGTCTTACCCGAGAACTCAGGCGGGCCGATCGGTTAGGATTAGATTTTTCTGAAAGGCTGCATTCCGTGGAGTTGATGAAGGAAATGGCGTGCGGCGGCCTAACCACTATAGATCTTCAGCCCAGCCATACCATAGAGGAAGAACGTCCTCGATCCAAAGCAACAGAGACCAAGGAAGCCATGACTGAGAGGGAGTCTCTCATTGCTCAGTCTCGTCTAGTCAAGCATAGGCGTAGGAGTTATTCGCTAGCCACTTGAGGAAGCTCGGCTCTTCTAGTGGAAGCGCTTTGTAGCGGGGATTCCTCAAGGTGATGAGCTGCTACCTCTTCCCGTCATGATTGCGCTGAGCTGCTGATCCCCTTCCACTTAGATTTAGGGATCTGGTTGTGAAGCTGATCTCAAGGCCTTTTTAGACTAGGAGTCTTCATTCTAATAAAGCCGATCTTAAGGCTAATTAGACTAGGAATTTTATTGTAATAAATATGGCCCCCTGGATCACTTTATGAATAAAACTTCTTGTTGACAATTTACTTTTCTTTTTATTGATATTGGAATAATCGACACACTTAATCACACTTTTGTAAAAATAAAAGCTTGGTTGTCCAG
>JAOANK020340585.1:2061-14411 GCA_026257165.2 Telfairia occidentalis | reverse complement strand
GAGAGAGAGAGAGAAGAGAGTATATGTTGGGTTGCAGAAATCCCAGGTTGGAGAAAAAGTTGTGTGTTTTAAATTCATGAAATGGAATGATGAGTTGAAGAGACAGAAATAATGATTATGAATTTGAAGAATAAAAAAGTTGGGGAGAGGGACCCACCCCCATATATGGATAAGATAGCTAACAGTACAATATTCCTTTCACCTCATCATTTTGTTTTCCCAATCAAATCTAAACAAATTTAACCCAAATATCAAATTTCATTTCATTGCTATTGCCACCCACCTGAGAAGACACATACTTTTAAATCTTCCCACCTTTTTTTTCCTTTTTTTTCCTTTTTCTGTCTTTCCCTCACCTCATCATATAATTTCCTCATCCCCTTTTTTTTTCTTCATTTTAATTTACACCCAACTAATTTTCAAATACTCCTATTGAAAAAAAGTTCAAATTTCAAAAGGCAAATCAAAGATAGTGGTTAGTTGTCTGTTCGATTTGTTTTTGTTTGGATAAAAATTAAATTCTTTCAGTTTTATCTTGAAGTGAACAATACGTGGGGTGAGAGAATTTGAATCCACGACCTCTTAGTCACGAAGATACGTCTTTAACCAGTTTCACTACAAAAATTAAATTAAAAATAACAAAAAATCGTGAGAAAATATTTATCGAAATGAAAATTTAATTAGGGATTGTGATAAGTTTAGGCAAAGTCTACATTTGTAATGGGCTGGGCCCATTGCCTGCCGTAACCACGAGTGAAGTCCATAAATGTTTGTATTTGGGCCTATCTTTCAATGTTAAACGAAATATGGAACATCATGGTAAAAACAATGGTCAAACTAAGAATGTGACTGACATATTTTTATTTTAATACTAAAATTTCCTAAATTCCATCGATGAAATAAACCTTCATTTTATAAGTATATTATATACTTGACAAGACATCAACAAATGGAGTGAAGAAAAGAAAGCCGAAAGGGCCTCAAAACTTTTCCCAATATTTGGTGCCAAGTCTACCTCAAATGAGAGAAACTTTCAAAACCCTAATACTTTTCAACTCCAAAGTATCAACTTTATCATTAATTGTGGATTAAGATACTGGTAAAGTAAGAGTTGATAGTGATTTAGCACGAGAGCAGTTAGGCTTGGATTTGGTTACCTTGTAAGTAAAGTTTTTTTTTTTTCCTTTTTCTTGTTCTTTTTTTCGTCTTATTTTTCAAGAGAATGACGGATTAGTCCTCTGGAAATATAGAAGAAAACAAACAAGTCAAACAAGAAACTCTCTTAAGCCAGGAAGAAAATGTAAAACCAGAAAGCATTTACAGAGAAGACAGAAAACAGAGGCAATGCAATGAGTAATAGAAGCTCCATGAATTTGCTCATTTTGTTCTTTCAGATTAGATACAAAAACTGGGCTCAAAACATCATTGTGGAATGTGGATTATTGATGCATTCCATCAAATCAAAGGCTATTCTTCTGCTTTATGAATTTAGATATGGAATCTCCAAATTACCAAAAGATTTTTCCATCAATTTCCCTCACCCTCTTTATAATAAGAATCAAACCAATCTGATTTGCTTTTGCAGATCATGTAGCTGTTTTAACTGATCTCCCTTCACACTCAGCAGAAGAAGAATCCATCTGATCGTTCCTCGCAGTCTCAAAAGAATCATCAGATTCAACAATCCCCTGTTTTGGAACTATCTCCCCAACCTGAACCCCAGTTTCCCTCTGTTCATCAGCAACATCTCCTCTGTTTTCAAAGCTTCCACCAGAAAGATCACTCTGATTGTGATTTCCCCCAAAAATTTCGCCATGAATCTCCCCATTCTCCATCTGGGTCTCCTCATGAACGCCCAAATTAGCTTCGTTTCGATTCGCAGAACCCAAATTAGAGGGTCTCACAGTGTTGGAGGCCGCAAAATCAGTCAAGATGTGAGCTCGACAGAGAGGGCAAGTGGTGTGAGTTCTGAGCCAAGTATCAACACAGCCAATATGAAAGGCATGGCTGCATTTGGGCAACAGCCTAAGCATTTCCTCCTCTTGAAATTCGCTCAAACAAACAGAGCACTCTGTTCCTTCAATCAAACCCTCGCCCTTCTTGTACCTGCAAACCGTAATCGAATTGATAACAGATTGCTGCAGCCCGACGGTGTTGATGAACCAAATTGGATGATCCACTTGATTCTCATTCAGAAACTCTCCCTCTCCGCCGTCCGGTTGCGACGGCTCAGCCCCCACGTTCCTGGACCCACTGCCCCAAGCCCGGCATTTGACGACGACAATATAGAAACTAAAAGCGAAGAAAAAACCGACAAACAGAGCAACTAGGACGACGGTTACAGGTTGAAGTGATTGTTTTTGGGAGTCGCCGTAAGAGGATGGCGGCGGCGGCGAGAAGTAAAAGTCGGGAAAATCGAAGCAGTCATAAGGGCAGTCGTAAGGGCAGGCTGAGCAATTAGTGTTTTGTTGGTTTGTTCCGGTGGCTACAGGAAGAAGTTTTCTGCTGATTCCGATCGCCATGGCAGAGGCAGCTCTGAAAAAGTTCAGAATATTCAGAGAGAGACACAGAGCGAATGATGGGAAAGATAAGAAGGAAAGAAAGAAAGAAAGAAAGAGAGAGAGAGGTAAGCGTGTAGCGGTCGTAATTTTTTGTCTGAAGAAATAAAATTACAAACAAAACGATGGCTTCCAAACAAATAAAAATGACTTTGCTCCATCTTAACAATTAGGTTAAATTCCAATCTTAATTTGGATTTTCAAAAATTTCATTTTGGTTTATATGATTTTAAAACGTGTCCTCAAATACTCACCCAATTTAGTACTAGTCTCTCACCCAAGTCATTGTGACTGCAGAGTTCTGATTGATTCTGCACGTCATTCTATATGGTCCCTGGATTTTAACATCAAAGTATTCTCTCTATTCTTTTCTCTTTATTAGTAGTCTTCAACTCTAATAAATTTATGAGGTCAAACGTTCAAATCCTCAAATTTCACATGTTGAATTCAAAAAAAGAAAAAATATAACTTAAGCATCGCTTAAGGCGTATATCTTTGACAAAATTAGAACTAGGTCTACCATCATAAAAATTAAATTTGTAATTTAACTTGTAGTTAAAATAGACCAAAGAATAATAAACCGTGCATAATTAAATTGGTTAAGATTAAAGATCAAAAAGTCTTTGAGTTCATGAACTAAAAAAAAAAGGAATCGGATGAATATTGTCGTGTAAGTGCATTTACCTTTCCAACAATGACCCATTTAGCTTGTAATGTTTAATCCAAATGGCTCTCACTTTGAATACACATTAAAGAATAAAATTTAACTAACGTCATGACGTAAGTGGATAAGTTCTGTGTTATTCGTTCCAATCAATTGAGATTATGTTTATTAGTTTTTTGATCGATGCAAGATATGGAACAAATTACGTATATTTGTATTCGCTGTTAAAAAATAAATAAATAATAAAATTGCATATGTCTATCAGTTTCAATTTGGTAGCAAGTCTAGATGGAGAGTACAACCAACCATTCTAGTTGGTGAAATTAAACGTGTTTACGACTATAATATATAAGCAAATAGTATCAATTAAATCAATCCGAACATAGTTTAGTAGATAAAATACCAACTATTATTGTAAAGGTTGATGATTCGATTAAAAAAATAGTATCAATTAAGTTTTGGCTTATAGATTTTTAGCCTAAAATTGTTGATCATGAAAATGTGGGATCGAGATTTATAATTGAAGAAATTTGAAATTATGTAGACTTTAGAATCAACAATTTTATATATTATAATAAAGTAATTAAATAAACTTATATTATTATACATTGATTCGATTTATAACTTTAAATTATATATATATAAAATATACCCGTCGATCAAATGTATACAAAAAAAAAAAAAGTTAATAGTAGGTCACTTAGAATGAAATAAACTTGAAATCTTGCCAGATTCTACATTACAACAAAATTTTAAACTCGTAAAATCGAGTATAACTCAAATGGTTTAAGACATATCTTCATAATTAAAAGGTCTCTACATGTTGTTGAACTCAAAAAAAAAATAAAAAATTAAACTTTGTGGGCCCATACTTAGAGGGTCTTACCTAATTTTGCTCCAACTTTAGGGCTCCTTCACTGTCAAATAACTCAATTTTAAGTTAACGTGTAGGAAACATCTCTCAAGGAAATGCTTCCTTTTTTTTTTCCCTTTTAAATACAAATTAAATTTGTGTATTGTAACGCTATTCAATATATTATATCTAAAATTTTTAAAAAAAAATTGGAAAATCCTTCCCAATTTTGAATTTTCACGTAATCTCTATCGTTAATTAAATAATATCCTAATTTGTTTGTTAGACGAACATTCAACATAAGAAATTGACTGACTATGCAAAATTAAACTGTAAATGCATTATGCACGTGCATCAAAACCCAATAAAATGGTGAAAGAGAAAGAAAAAATAACTATTGTGCTTATATAATTGTGAAAAAATAAATTGTAAAGAGGTATTAGTCAAGAAACCTAAATAAAAAGTGAAAAAAAAATGAAAAAGTAAATTGATGAAAGAATGTAATTTAGCTTCAATATTTTATTATAATATTTTTTAAAGGGATCGGGTGTTCTTGAGCCGTGTATTAAAAAAAAATTCTCACAAAAAAAAGAAGAAAGAAATATATATATATATATATATATATACACGAATATTATTTTTCATAGTTCTCACAAATCCCAAATATGCTTTAAATTATCACGCCCTAAGTTGAAGTTTAGTTGTCCTTACTCTTTAGTATCATTGGAAACTTTTATTTTATTAAGAATGAAGATGGATGACTCTTAAAACGGTTAAAAAAAAAACTTAATATTTTCAACACTTTGCTGTATTATGTCATAGTGAAAAGTAATTTTCAGATTTTAAAATGCATTTAAAAATATTTGATAATATTTTCAAATAAAATACTTAATTAATAGATTAAATTATTAGTTTTGTCTCTCAAAAGTGGAGTTGGTTGACTTTTAGGATTATGTTTATTTAGCCTTTCAACTTTCAAAATTACATCTATTTCATGTTCTTTGAAAAATTTCTAATAAAACTTTGAACTTTTAATTTTATGTCTAATAAATTTATATTGTTAATTTTTTTAACACTAATGTAACACACTGATTACGTATTATCTAAGAACCATATAATAGATTTATTTTGACCTAATTCTCGTATAATTTAATCAACATGTTATTGTCAAATCGAGCATAAGCTAATTGGTTAAGACATATCTCCCTTGACCAAAAGATTGTGGGTTCATCAAATTTCCACTCCCACCTATTGTAGTCCTTCAAGTTGGAAAATGTTAAAATTAGTTGATAATAAAACATAATATTTAGTGAATTAATAAAAATATAATAGTGAAAATAAATTATGTAAGAGAAGAAAGTTTTTAATTTTTCATCCAAATTTCTAAAAAGTTGATAGAAAGTTTGGATTTTTTTTTCCCTTGATGACCTTTTTTTTTTGTCTAAATTTTTATCAATTCACTAATTTTTAGGCTATGTAAGTTACTATCATTAGTCAATTTGACATTCATTATGGACTAAATTAAAAGATATTTTGATTTCATTTAGAAGTTCAATATGGCTCATTTTCTGGGCTGCAAATTTACAGGCCTAGCTCAAGCCCAATTGAAATTAGCATGTATAAGCGTTTGATCTCAATTGTGAGCATTAGTTCTATTTATCAATCGTTTGGACCCCAATTGTTAAAGCGTATTGAAAACATTATTGTCCTTTGAGGATTGGGTGGGTTGACTTTGAAGAAAATTAGAAAATTCAAATCAATTGCTGTGCGTTATTATCGGAATTTGTGAAGCATGTTTGAGAATATTATTTAGAAATATTTTCAACCCACTAAATTTGATTATCTAATACAGTTATGAGAATGTGTTTTCACAGTGTATATTATGATACATGAGGTATGTGAGACCTACTTTTTCACACATATGGGCTTTGAGCAATGTGTTTAGTGTTTGCTTTGTTTTACGTGCATATGACATGTTGCTTTACTTTGCATTTGAGATTAGTTGATGCATAGTATGACATGATTTTTAATATGTTTCAGGGGTACAGGTTTAGTGATGAGTTTTACTAGCTCTATAATCTATGTTTTAAAGTTATTCATTTATTATCTCTAAGATATCTAGTTTTATGATATATGATATTTATTATAGATGACTTAGTATTTCAGATTTCTATAAATGATTGTTCTGTACTGATTTTCTTAAGTTATTTTCCTATAAACCTTCCAATCACGGAGCTTTTTAGCTCATCATTTTTCTACTCGATAGCACTTGAGTTCCCTACGAGACAATCAAAATCGACAACTGCCACCAGTCTTTTTAAAAAATGTTGGAATAAAGGTACTTTTGCCGACGTTTTGTTCTTCCATCGGGAAAAATTACGTCAATAAAAAATAAATTTCTTGTAGTGCATAGTTGTTTTGCATCATAATGATCCATCACATGTGCTGCAATTTCAGGGGTCATCGAGTTATAAAGTCATCCTACTAGGAGTTGATTTACTGCCAACCATACATCGAACTCTGGGTTTGGCATTTTTAGCCCTTGTGGTTCTTATTCCTCACATGGAGGAATCTCTATTGTTTGCTTTGGTGGTGCGTTTTTCCCATAAGGTGTTCTTCAAACTTAAAACTTTTGAGTATTGGTAGAATTATGTTTTGTCATAATAGAAAATTACCTCTTGTTTAACTTGATTGAGGTAACTTGATTTAACATATTTGTGAATGGAGTCCTAATATATCCTGGTATCTATTGTTCTCCACTGTTTGCTTGCTTGTGGAGAATACGAAGGGCTCTTGTTGTGCATTTGATGAATTTTGCTGCATTTCAAATGAGAGTTCTTGTATGATCATGTCACCTAAAGATGAGCTAAGAGTGCCAATAAGCTTGTGGGCATCAACCATTTGCTCTGATACCAAATCAATTTTTCTTCAAGTTCTTGCCAGAGAAATTCTGTATCTTCTTGTATTGTATTATGGACCCATGAGGTCTTTTTAATGTACAAGGTTGGATTAATAAGTTTCCAAACAAGTACATGGAATACAAGAAATGATTAAAGAATAGACTTGTAGAAAAAGTAAAAGGTTAATTGCAAGCCAAGGAATTAACTTCTCCCTTAGGCTTTTAGTTAGTATAAAATTGCTTTCTTTTTTGACACAGAATTTATAATCCTCCAATCTCCTTCTTTTTTTTTGAAAATTCAGTAATGTCGATTGTTTGGGTTTCTTGGCCACGGTCTTCAACCTGCCTTCGTTCCACAATCCAATCCCAGCGCCATGGATCTTCAAACCTTAATCCCACTCGTCTCCTTCACGAAACTCAAAGCTTGCCATTTCCAAGCACAAATAATCTGAAAATTTATAAAATCTCTCATATTACAACATCTAGAGATAGTGCCATTTATAGCGGCCAAGGCCTTGGATCTGATCCATCTCCTGATCCTCAAACTCCTTGGTAATTCAAATCTCTTTCAATTCAAGTTTTTTTTTTTTCTTTGAACTGAATTCAGAAAGGGCCGGGAAGAAGAGGTCTAATTTTGTGGTGATTTGATTTTGCAGGACATTATGGGTAATTGGGATATTAATGACGACAATTCTACGATTTTGGAAGAATAAATGGTGGGGTTTTCTAAAGTTAAAGGGTAAGAATTAAGAAAATTGACCCTAAACTTAAATTAACACTTTTATTTCTTGTTCATGTTAGATGTTGATCTATTACAACACATTGAATTGAATTTGAGGCATTTTTGGGTTGCATTGCATGGTGATTTGGATAGAGAACGTGGAGGAAGTTGTGGATGCGGTAGATGACGTGGCAGAAGTGGTGGAGACGACGGCGGAGGGAGTGAAGGAGGTGGCGGAGGAGGTGGCCGAACATCTCCCAGACGGCGGCAAACTCCAGAAAGCTGCTTTATCTGTCGAAAATGTAGCCGAAAGGGTTGTCAAGGGCGCCGATCTTGTAGAAGAAATTATCAATAAGGTTAGGTTTTTTTTTTAGCTCTTGAATCATCTTCCGTTTTCCCAGTTGTTGCTTAAAAAATCCCTTTAGCTATTCAATGTTTTCAACATTTTTTTTTTTTTTTAATTTTGAGTTAGTTGACTTATTGGATTTTCGTTGATTATTTTGCAAAATGAAGAAAAAAAAATTATCCCTAAACTTCTATATTATTTTCACTTTAATTTCATCAAATTAAACCTTAAATTTAGATAATATTATCATTTTATCCTATGTTCAATTTTCACTAATTGTCACCCACTGATTTAATTTTAATTGAAGATAATGTAAAATCTCTATTAGCTCACAAATTTTAAGAAAATCAAGTTTTTTCCAAAATTAACTTTGATTAATGCACAAAATCGATCATTGAATAATTCAACCACAACTCACAAATTTCAAAAAAAAAAAGCTTTAATGTCTTATTTCTTTGAAATCCTATCATTTTGTTATATATACGTAGGTATGTATTTTATAATTTATTAAACACATATTACACTACTTTTTTAATGATCCTTCAAACAAAAAATTTATTAAAAGGTAAAATTGTAAGAATTTTTTTTAGTTTAAGGTAAATATTACCATACATACTTATTGTCTAAAATTAAATTTCATGAAATTGAAAACGGAATAAAAATTGATACACAGTCACGTTAGAAAGCAAAATTGATCTATTTTTTTTCTAAAAAAGAAAAAGAAAAGTTAACTACGGTTCTATTAGCTATTTTGTTTACTCCGTTACGTTACAGAGTTAATTATATCGCTGTCATCATTTTCGTGTGTCAGCTTCTCTTTTCCTCTATTTATTGGACGACTGTACATTTGAATATTATTTTCATAATTTTCAAAAATGATAATATTTTCACACATTTTCTCCTCCATTCACTTTTTATCATAAAGAAGTTGACTTTTTTTGTCGAACTCTATTTAATCTTTATTTTATTTTCAAATCCTTGTATTTCTAAAGCATAATTATTTTACGATATTGACGTAATATGTTCTAAAAAAAAAGAAATTAAATAATGAATAGGGATATGATAATTAAAAATATTAATTTTTATCAACACGTGTTTTTTTAACACACCCAACCCAATCAAAGTACGCAATCAAACCTTACCTACAACATTGAAAAATCCAATTTGGACTTCAACAAAATTTTCAGTTTAAATTTCATTTTCATTTTGCCAGCTGTTTGTATTTAACGGCGTCAATAGTAACTTGTTTGATATAAAATTGACCACTGATTAATTAGATGGATAATTAATAACATTTTAAAGTTTAACATTTGTGGAGATGGAAAATTGAATCATCGACTTCTGTAATAATAGTAGATATTTTTACCTGAGTTATGCTCGAATTGACAATAACAGATAGGATTTGCACATATCATCTTTTTAATTTAATGAATAGGGACAGTATTATTTATGCGACTTTTAAATATTGCATTGTAAATACTTTTCTAATGCGATTTCTTCTAAATACAAATCTCAGCTGAGGGAGTGGAAAACGATGATGGTGACCTCATTATTTAAGCAAAATGGAGAAACTAAAGAAGAAAAAGAAGCAAAGAAAGAGAACGATTCAAAATGAATCGTCCCACAACGGATGAAGCAAGCAGTAGCCTCTTAAATGATATAAATATGAACTATATAGTTGATTGTATACACTTCAAATGTAAGGACGATGTATGAATTCATTTGGAACATATTAATTGTATTTGGATATGTTAGTCATACAAAAAAAAATTATGTTTATGCATTTCAGATTATTTTGCTCCATTTACTTCATTGATTTTTTTTTAATGCTTGCGGCTCTTTTCTTTTGGATGGAATATTAAAGATTAGCAACAAAATATCACTAAATATGGATATAATATTGATAATTAGAGTCTTTAACTACTTTAATTTTTTTTAATAATATGTAGGAATTTTAATTCACACCTTCGTTAATACGTAGAGGTGGCAGTTAAGAGCATCCTTCTCCAATAGTGATGTCTTTAAAACCTAGTGTATGATTGTTTTTCATAGCGTTTTCTCTATTTGATGCGATAAAAAACAGTCGTTACATATCCACCTCTACATATTAAAGAAGTTACGAATCAAAATTCATATATATTATTGAGATTTTGGTGATATACAAAAAAAAAAAACAAAAAAAAAAACTCACTTTATTAGTAGAAAATGGGCTCCAAGAAAAGTTTGTATGGAAAGATAGTGTATTTTATTTATATATATATATATGTATATAACACGGTCTTTTTTTAACTCTAATATATATTTTTTTAAATGACGTACATTTTTTTGGTAATGGGTATACTTGAGAGAAAAAAATTTAGAGTTGGACCTTAGACTCAGATTTTCTTTTGACATGAAATTCTTGATTGAGTGCGGTGGAAATATAAAATGTTCCACAAAATGGAGTTTGATTGATTTCAGAATAGTTTTTGTTTTTTGGGGAATATCGTATCTATTTATGGGGGCCCCGTTTTCGTATCAGCCCTCAGACTTTCGCGGCGGTAACCTTTCCCTCTTAAAATTGAAAAACTTATTTTGTAAACCAAAATCCGCAGCGGAGCAGTATCCATCTCCACGGCGATCTCGGGGGCAATCCGATTTATTTTTCATCTCAATCTTCCTTTCAACCGATTTCCATTTGATCGGAAGAGTTCTCCAACTGTTACTGTTACTCCTCCGATTCTGATTATCGGATCTTTTGAATCCGAAGAAATGAGTCTTCCCCCTGAAATCGACGATTACATCAAAGAATCCATAGACTATTGCCTTGGCCTCCCTGTCTCCACAAAGACACTGGAAGTGAAACTCATCGCCTCCGAATCTGCACAGCACCAGCTTCACGCTCATTGCCTCTCTTTACAGTCTAAATTAAATCAACAGATCCTCGCAACTTCAAGTTCTAGGGTTCGTACTTCGTAAATCGTATCCACCACACCACATCCCAATCCGCATTGCGTTTCTTTATGTCAGATTCTTGATCTTGGAGAGGAATTAAGTTTTGTTGTTTGGATTTTGGTTTCAGGCGGAAGCGAAGTTGAATGCGCAAGCGTTGAAGAAGGCAATTGAGAGAAATGAACAACTGAGTAAGGAGAAGTCGCGTTTACTTGACCAATGCAAGAAATCGAAAGTGTTCGTAAACAGAGGCAAAATGGCTCTCAATCGTGCCAAGGAAGCAGAAATTCGCGTGCGTGAGTTGGAAGAAGAGGTTAAGGGATTAACGGAGGATCTGAATTTCTTCAAGCTTCAACACCAAAAGCGTAAGGTAAAAAACACAACACAACAGCCTCATTCTTGTGGCCTCCTCTTCCTTCTGATTAAATTTGGTTGGATTTTACATCCATTTTGCAGCTTCCTTTATCTTCTACGGAAGAGATTTTAGTTGAGCAGGCTTTAGCCGATTTAATTGGGGAAACAGAATCGTCTGTTGGTGAATTCTTGTTATCAAACACACAGTACGAATCATGTCGAAGATTGCTACATTTGACCAACAGGTAAAATTCTCTGTAATTCACTTTTCTTTATTCTTCACATTTTCAATTATAATTCTTCCTCGTTTCTCAATGTCTCAAAATGAAAATGAAAATGACTACTGTAGCTTAAAACCACCAACTCTGAGAGCTCTATCTTTGGCTGCTAAAATAACGGCCCTTGAGAAAAACAAGCAAGAACTTCAGATCCACCTCTCTACGGTTAAAGGGGAGGTGAGATTTGAGAACCAGATTTTTTCTTTCAATCTATCTTTTACTTCTTTATTATTATTTAAGTTCAAAAATATTTTTGGTCCCACTACTTTACTTCCATTGAAGTTATGATTCCCTCCCTGATCTTTGGTACGCAGCTATTTACTCAAAATTTTCATCAAAATAAAATTGTCAAGTAATTTTTTTTTTTATAATTTAGTTTAGCTGTAGTTAGAGTGAGAGTGAGTCCCCGCCCTAATTGACTCAAACCATTACTAAATTTGAATGATCATTTCATAATCAATAATAGAAGTGTAGAATGACATCTTTTTTTTTTAAGAAGTCAACTCAGACAGTTTGAAAGGTTAGACACGTCATTTTTCTACTTAGTTTTGGAGTCTCGTCATTAACTTTTTTTTAATACTATTAAAATTTTTCATGATAAAGACTATTAAAACTAAATAATTGCAAATTAAAAAATATAGGGACTAAATCATCCATTGGGGATCAAAACTTATTGTTCAAGTTTTCAATTTAGTTTTTAATATCTTTCAATTACACCATTTCTTTTCATTTAGTAAATGTTGAAT
>JAOANK020340373.1:0-14411 GCA_026257165.2 Telfairia occidentalis | reverse complement strand
CACATACATGTTTAAGTTTCTCATAGAATAACCTTGGATCTTAGTTTATTAGATTGAGTTTATGCACACTAAATGACTAATGCAATAACTCTTATTTTATTAAATAATTAATTTGTATAAAATTACAAGACCACGAAGGTTTAGAGCATCAACCCCAACAGAACCATGCCATCAATGTAGAACTAGAGTAGAATGACAAGGTATTCTAATCCTAAATCTTGTGCTAATGTCATTACATATTTGAAAAAGGTTGCTATACCCATTTCAATTGTTGAGAATGATAAAGACATTCTTTGTGAAGCTATGTATGTCATTCCTAATTTTTTAGTTAGCAAATATGGCCTACATCCAGGCTTAGTGTTGTTGAGATTGAAAAGAATATACCTTGTTATACTAAGCATGTCAAACCTCTTCCATTGGATCATAAAGAAATGAATGATTGTATGCCTAATGATGCAATAGGAAGTAGTGAGCGTGGAAGGGAGACAACTTGTGATGCAAAGCATGGAATCGACCATTCAAAAATTTGTACATAGTAAAGCATGCATTCATGTGAGATATCCACGCATAAAGAACCATGTGTTTATACTTGTGAATTGGAAGAAGATGTTAAGATTGGGACTAAGATAATTGAAACATGTGATAATGCTTGCCCTAACGGATCACTTTTTATTTCAAGTGAAAAAGTTTGTGAAGTTAATTCTCTTGTACTTACAAAGCATAATATATATGAACTTTTTTACATTAAAGAGTGTAATCTCATGGGTGAACTCAAGCCTTGTTTGTCTAGTTTCTCTTGTGAGTTTTTGCATGTAGTTAAAATACTAATACTCAAGCAAGAATCAAAGGAGATTAACTATGATCAAATGCTTGAAGAAAGACATCAAGTTGGGGTGACACCATCCATCATTTTACGAAGAAAGGCTACAACTTTGCCTCCAAATACAACATTGATCAAGAGTACAACGTGCTAAGTTGGAAAGTTTCGATGCCCAACTTCGAAAGAAAGTCCAAAAAATCCAACAACAAAATCAGCAAATCAAAGGGATGAATATGGAAACACTTTTTGAAGGAAAAGATAGCATTCAAAGGAGATTGTAAAAGGAAGATGAGAGCTAAAAAGAATGTCTTCACCAGAATTCAAAGTTCCCTTGCAAGGTGAGAATGATCCTAGTACTAACTTTGAAGGTACTAATTCAATTCCTTTCATTGTAGATGACAACTTGGATTCAAGGTCGAATCCTTTTCAAGAGGGAAGGGACAATGTGTTACAAAAAACGTACATCATGCAACATGGGCCTACCAAAGAAGGAATGTTTCACTTCAACATTTTAAGTATCAAGTTTCATGAGGAAGGAGGATAAATCGAGAAATGAGCTTCAACTCAACATGGAGACACCTAACTTGAAAGCTTCAATTTATGAGATATTTAAGGTAAACCCTAAAGTAGTATTTTCCATGTTTTTCTCATGTAATCTTTTTTTTTTTCAAGTGTAATTTATTTTAATAGTTATTAGGCCCAACAATGGAACTAAGTGTGTTTTGTTCAAGTCAAGTTAGTTCTAGGTTATTTGTTTATTTTCTTTAGGTTTTGCCATCCATGAGGCTATTTAAAAGCTTCCATTTATAAATTTTGAGGTGGGATATTATGTGAGACATTTTGGTGAAATGAAAATGGGGAGAATTCCTCTGTTTGCTCTAAACCGAGAGCATGTTGTATCCTAGC
The DNA here is from genome assembly GCA_026257165.2 of Telfairia occidentalis. Classification (NCBI taxonomy): domain Eukaryota; kingdom Viridiplantae; phylum Streptophyta; class Magnoliopsida; order Cucurbitales; family Cucurbitaceae; genus Telfairia; species Telfairia occidentalis. The sequence goes on along the minus strand of JAOANK020340373.1, from coordinate 12,685 downwards.
TTAGGCTACATGTTCCTTTGAAACATTTAAGTTTTGATTGGTCATTAAACTTGTAGAGTGCTTCGACTTTGGATTGAGAACGAGTTTTCCTATCACTAGTAGAAATTTGGGTTTAATGTTGAATGGGCCTCCGACATCTATTTGAGTGCATTGTGACGTAAAATGATGAACAAGCTTTAATGTGGAGCAATGCTCGATATTAAAAGTGTTAGTCATTGAAAGCTATAATGCAGACACTTATGATGTCAAACAATGTTCGATATTAATATGAGCAACAACCATGACAGACAGTTTAAATTATGGGTAATGCTCAACAATAAAAAGTGTCCAACATGATAAGTTACAGTCGTTTTTTAACTATGTGTCATTAAAAGTATCCAACATTAAAGTGTCTATCATTAAAAGTGTCCCACACCTTATATGTTGATCATTATTATATGTTTTGAAGTTTTTTTTTTTTGCTTTGAATTGTGCCACGATTATTTTTCTTGATAGATCATGTTCGTCATTGTTTCTTAAATAATTGAATAAAAATATAATATTGTTGGTTCCCTGCTCCTCGGTGTCTTGAAACACTTAATTGCTGAGATGATTTATTCAGACTCATTTTCAACAACTTATCAATTCAATTTGAAATGATAACTTAAAACGAAACAAAAATGACAATTTAATGATCCAAAAGTACCTGTAGCAACATCAGAAATTCAAATTCCACTTAAGGCGTTATTCTTTGTTTTGTTAGCTTAAAAACATTATGCTTCCTCATCCTTAGATCTAAGTAAGACAGCCCCAGAAAACTTATTTTTCCTAGAAACGAGGAAAAATAGTGGAGACACTAACAAACACACACTCATATACTTTACAACATCGAAGTAAGACAAGTAGCACATGCTGATAGGGAAAATGAACCCTCCATATCTCCACAATGATATGATATTGTCCACTTTGGGCATAAGCCCTCATGGCTTTGCTTTTGGTTCACCACAAAAGGCCTCATTCCAAAGTAGATATTGTCCCTCCTTTATATACCCATGATTCTCCCATTGTCTAGTCAATGTGGGACTTTGGTCGCACTCTCAACAATCCTCCCCTCGAGCAAAGGAGCATCGAGCCTCCCCTCAAATAGTCATCCATCCATCCACTCTTATCCAGGCCAACTTCTTCCTTCGGAGCGCAGCCCACCGCCTGTCTGATAGAGCTCTCTGGGAGTGTCCTCTACATGACTATTTCTTTGAGACTCATTACTTTCCACTTGTTTGGCACTCGAGGATTCTACCGACATTGCTAAGTTAGGGGCATATCTCTGATACCAATTGATAGGGGAGTTATCCTAAATATATTCCAAACTCAAATCCTATTGCAGTTCAAGAATATATCTAAATCCCAATTGTCCAATAGATGCAAGTTTCAATTATGCGGAATCAAATAACTAATTGAAACAAGTTGCCTAAGAATTGATAAATAAACTAATCTATCAACCTAAGCTAGAAACAATCACATACAATCAGTATAATAATAAAAAAGAGAAAGAAAGACACTGGATTTATACAAGTTCACCCAATGTGGGCTACATCTAGTTCTCTGTTACCGTTGTAGGTTCCACTAAATCCTTCAGGGAGAAGTACAAAGAAGATAAAACCATGCTTAAGGGATTTCTCACAATTTTCTCTCAGGGAAAAAAGTCTCACGACACTTGAACACACTCAATCTCTTTATAGAATGGAGTACAATCATCACACCCTTACAAACTCACAGAATCACTCACTCTAGATCCCTACATCTCTAGATCTCTCTAGATCTCTCTATATTTCTGTGTATTTGTATGTTAGATCTCTAGAGTTATAGGTGTATTTATAGAGGCTTACACCAAAACCTAATAAGAAAAGGAAAATGTTGCAAACCATTTTCTAAAAAGAAAAGGTGATTATATTTCCTTCTCCAATTTTGACTCCACTTCTCTCAACAATCTCCCACTTGGAGACAAAATTGTGCAACCATGTCTCCTCTGCAAACGACAGTGAGTCCTCTTCTAATCTGGGAGGAGTCCAACTGAAGTTGTACACAACTTAAGTTTATCAACTGGGACGACATTGGTAAACATGTATGCTAGATTCTGACTTTCTGTAACTTTCTCAAGCACTAACACATCATCCTTCAAAACTGATATGATGAAGTGATACCGTACTTGTATGTGTTTCGTTCTTGAATGAAACACTGGATTCTTTGCTAGATGAATGACACTCTGATTGTCACAATGCAATGTGCCCTTTCCCAAATTCAAACCAAGTTCTTCTAAGAAAGACTAAAGCCATATCATCTTTTTGCTTGCTTCAGTAACTGCAACATACTCGGCTTCTGTAGTAGATCGAGCATCAATCTTCTGCAATCTCAAAACCCAACTGATTGCAGTCTCTCCCAAGGTAAACACATAATCAGTGGTACATTTTTTACCATCTGTATCACCAGCCATATCTGAATCCACGAAACCCTGCAGTTTGAAATCTAACTTTTCATAGTGCAATGCATAACTGGATGTCCCCCTCAGGTATCTGAAAATCCATTTTGCTGCTTCCCAGTGTTGTTTCCCTAGATTGCTCATGTATCTGCTCACTACTCGCACTACATGGGCAATGTTTGGTCTTGTTCAAACCATAGCATATATTAAGCTACCCACTGCTAAAGCATATCGCACTCTGGCCATATCATCTATCTCCTGTTCATTTCTGGGTGATTGCTTCTTAGATAATCTAAAGTGTGAAGCTAAAGGAGTACTTACTGGCTTTGCATTATCCATACGAAATCTGATTAAAACCTTTTTCACATATTCTTCCTGTGACAAAGTGACTGTGTCATTCTTCCTTTCTATTCTCATGCCTAGAATTTGTTTAGCATCTCCCAAATCCTTCATATCAAATTCTGACGATAATTCAGCATTTATCTTCAGAATTTCCTACATGCTGGCTTCTGCTATCAGCATATCGTCAACAAACAACAACAGTATGATGTACAAGTTACCTTGAGTCCTGATGTAGCAACAATGATCTGCCTGACATCTCTGAAACCCATTATTGCTCCATAAAACTGTCGAACTTCTTATACCATTGTCTGGGTGCCTACTTGAGACCATATAAGCTCCTTTGGAGTTTGCATACATTTCTCTCTTGCCCCTGCTCCACAAAGCCTTGTGGCTTTATCATGTAAATCTCTTCCTCCAAATCACCATGGAGACAAGTTGTTTTTACATTCATCTATTCTAGAAACAGATTTTCCTCTGCCACAATTGAAAGCATCATTCTAATCGTGGTCAACTTCACTACAGGAGAGAAAATTTTGTTGAAGTCAATGCCTTATGCTAAAAGCCTTTGACTACCAACCTCGCCTTGTACCTCTTGCTGCCATCAGGTTCCTACTTTATTTTGAAACCCATTTGTTGCGCAAGGCTTTCTTACCTCTAGGTAACTCTGTTAGTTGCCATGTCTGATTCATCTCATCCTTCATGGCCAACTCTTACTTGACAAAATCTTTAGATTGAGTTGCCTCTTCATAACATTTTGGCTCTCCTCTGTCAGTCATTAAGATGTAGTTCAATGTAGAAGAATATCTCTGCGGTGGTCTGATGGTTCTGCTCGACCTCCTTACTGCAGTAGGTGGTGTACTCTGAATTTCTTCAGTCTTTGTATTTGACCTGTCAGATTCCACAGTCTGATCCCCTGTATCCTGTACTGTTTCGTCAGAAGTAGTAACTATTTAATCTTCAATCTTTACTGTCTTGGTCTCAACCCTGGGAGGAATTACTATCCCAACTTCCTCTTCTTTACTCACATCTGCTTTCGATTTGTCGGGTTCAACATTTACTCTGTCTTTATAAAAAACCTCTTCATTGAAGATCACGTTTTTGCTTTTGACTATTTTATTGTTCTGTTCATCCCAAAACTTATAACCCATCTCAGCTCTGCCATATCCAATAAGGTAACACTTCTTGGATGACTATTCTCTGCAACATCAATGTGAATGTAGGACACGCAGCTAAAAACGTTTAGATGTGAAAGGTATATTTACTTACCGCTTCAAACTTCTTCAGGCAACTTGAAGTATATCGATGTGGTCGAGCTCCGATTGATCAGATAGGTAGCTGTGTTGATTGCCTGGGCCCAGAACATCTTAGGCAATCTTGCATATAGTCTCATGCTCATGGCACATCCATTCAACGTCCTATTCATTCTCTCTGCCACACCGTTCTGCTGTGGTGTCCCTAGTATTGTCTTAATCATTACAATCCCATTGTCTGCATAGTAGTGTTTAAACTCTCCATCAATATACTCGCCGCCGTTGTCGAATTTTCGATTCTTAACCTTTAGACCTATCTCATTCTAAACCATAGCCTTCCAGATCTTAAATGTCGAAAACACATCAGACTTGTGTTTGAGAAAGTAGGTCCACACCTTCTTGCTCGAATCATCTATGAAAGTCACGTAGTATCTAGAATCTCCTAGGGAAGATACCTCAGATGGTCCCACACATCAGTGTGAACCAGCTCTAACTTTGTAGACTTCAAAACTGTCCCGGTCTTCACAAAGCTGACTTTCTTCTGCTTCCTGAAGACACATCCTTCACATAACTTGTGTTCGATTGCTTTAAGTCCTTCTAGCTTCCCTGTTGAGTGTATAATCTTCATGCCCTTCTCATTCATCTGTCCCAATCTGTTATGCCATAGATTTCTCTGACTTGTATTGTCCACAATAGCTGCCATGTCCGTATTGTTGTTGTTTACATACAAAGTCCCTGATTTGCTCCCCTAGGCAATCACCATGGCTCCTTTGGAAAACTTTTAGTTTCCTTCGGTGAAGGTGACTTCATAGCCTTCACTATCTAGCTGTCCCACAGAAATTAGATTTTTCATCATGTCCCGGATGTGACGTATCTTGTGAATCTTCCAGACTGAACCATTCGACATTTTAAGACTTACATCACCAATCTCAATAATATCTAAGGGTTCTCCATTAGCTAAATAGATTTTGTCATGATTTCCTTCAATGTAGTTTACAAGGATGTCCTGCTGCCCTGTCGTGTGAAAAGATGCTCCTAAATCAATTACTCAAGTATCATGGGCACTCTCAACTGCTAACACTAGTGCATCATGTAACTTCTCAGCTACAACATTTGCTCCAGCTTCATTCCCCTCATTACCCTTTGGGGCCTTGTAGTTCTTGTTAAAGTGATCGGTCTTTCCACAATTCCAACACTAGAATTTGTTGTTCCTGGACTTACTTCTGTTGTTCTTTGACTTTCCTCAATTCCCTTGGCTTCTATTATTGCTTCACCCTCTTACCACATTTAGGGTCATTCCTGAGGTAGAGGCAACATTTGAATCCTTCCGCCGAATCTCCTCTGCTAGGGCCGCATCTCGTACTTGAGAAAATTGTAGACTTGCGTTTCCACACGAATTTGAAATTGCAGTCTTCATGGTCTACCAGCTATCCAACAAAGAGTTCAATAGTATATAGCGTACACTTCATCCTTGAACTCTAAATTAACAGCAGCTAGCTTGTTCATCAAAAGATCAAACTCATTCAAGTGAGCAATAACTGACGCTCCTTCCGACATCTTCATATTGAAGATTTTCGTTGCTAAGTACACTTTGTTATTTACCGAGGGCTTCTCGTACATGTTGGACAAAGCCGTCATCAGGCCTGCAGTAGTGGTTTCCTTCGCTACACTGCTCTGAATATTCTTACTCAAAGTCAGTCGAACAGTCCCCAAAACTTTCCTGTCCAACTTCTTCCATTCTGATTCTCCCATACCTTCTGGCTTTCCATCTAGAGGCATGTCCAAATCTTTTGATTCTTCGATAGCTACAGTGATGAACTAAATTTTTCATCCAATGAGTGAAGTACTTTTTCAACTACTTGCTGATCATTTATCGTCTCATTATACCTCTTTATTTCAGTTGCCACGACTAGCAATTTTGAAGTGTAATCTAAAATTGGTTCAAACTCTTTCATATGTAATGCTTCATAATCACCTCTCAATTTTTGGAGGTTGTACCTTCTCGACCCGATCAATTCATTTATAAGTATTATCCAAAAGTTGTCATGCTTTCCTTATAGTGGTCGCTCCAGAAATCTTATCAAAATTTGTATCATCAACGACTTGATGAATAATGGTGAAAGCCTTCTAGTATTTCTTTCAAGTATTTTGCAAAGTTTCTCGTTGAGCTTGATTCAAAACCACATCATCTTTTGGATTTTTGTAGCCCTCAATCATTAATCCTTCATGCATTTTGTGAACCACATAAATCCTTCATATGAATAAACCAACTACTATAATTTTCTTTGGTGAATTAAGGCACTTGGAAAGGAGCCAAATTGTTGTTTGTCATTTGAAAAAACAACTCTCTTTCAAAACTCAAGCTCTGATACCACTTTGTTGGAAGCATGTGATGGATACTCACGAATTTAGAATCGAACAAGACTTATTTGAGAACTTCACTCGTATTGAAAATTCCTCACAAAATACAAACTTGGTTCACCAAGTCTCTCAAACTCCCTTTGTTTTCTTCTCCACACACCTACTTGAAACTTATCAAAGATCATCCTATTCATAGGATTCCATGAAAAGATTTAGATCCCATATTAACTCTCATCCTATGAACCTATACATACATAAACATACAATTAATCTATCTTAAAAAACTAAATACACGAACACTTAGGCCCCATTTGATAATCATTTCAATTTTTTGTTTTTTGTTTTCTATTTCTAAAAAATAGAAAATCAAACTTGTTTGATAATTATTTTTGGTTTTCTGTTTTTAAAAAGTTAGAGTTATGTTGAAGAGAGAAAAATACATGAAGACATGAATAATAACATTTTAAAGACATAAAAGATAAATTTAGAGAGAAAAATTAGTGAGAGAAATTTTAGAGAGAAAAAAATTAGAAAGAAAAAAATTAAGGAGGAGAAGTTTAGTTAGAGTTATTTAAAAAAGTAGTTAGAAACGGAGGAAAAATGTTAAAAGGAGAGAAATTTTAAATGAAAAATTAAGAAAAGAGAAATGTAGAGAAACAATAATGTTGAGAGCAAAAGATATGATAGAAGAAAAAAAATTAACGAATATTTGTAGTGAGAGAAAATTTAGAGAAAAAAAAATTTCGATAGAAAAAGTTCGAGTGAGATAATTGTTAGATAATAAAAAGAAATAAGAGAGAAAAAAGTGATTGAGTAATTTTAAAGAAAGATATGCTAGAGAGTAGGATAAATTTTTAGAGAGAAATTTTTTTAAAAACTATTAAATTTATAGAGAGAGAAAATTTATAATGCATTAAAAGAGAAATAGAAATGAAATTTATACTTAAATGAAAAATTTTGAGTGAGAAAAACAAATAAAAGTTATATAAAATTTAGAGAGAGAAAAAAGTTTCTAGAGAGAGAAATTTGGGTAGAATAAAATTTTTTTAAAGAGAGAAATTTGTTGGATGCATATGTTAAAAGGAAAAAAAAGGAAGTTTTAGAAGGAAAAATGAGTTTTTAAAAAACAAAAAAACTGTTTTTAAAAACTACTTTTTTTAGTTTTTGAAATTTCTCTACAATTTCAAAAACATTTTTGAAAACCAGAAAACAGAAAATTGAATTGGTTACTAAGCAACTCTGTGTTTGAAAAATAAAAAATAAAATGGTTACCAAACGAACCTTTAATTAAATCCTAGTTCATGTATGTAAGATAATTAAATCATATTTAATTTTCAACGAGGTTTATTTAATCTCTCCTTGATGCTTGGCTGTATAACTTACACATAGGTTAATATAGATATTCAATCATCAGATGCAAACAACATCCCGTAAAGCAGGATGGATACATTGAACTTCATGGTGCATGCAATAGAGTCGAACCATGCATGACCATTTTAAATTTTAGCCAAAGGTGTATGACATTGTCGACGAATATAAGATGCATAACATAAGATGAATAAAACACATGGAAAAGGGTCTGTCTTCATATAATGTATTAATGGTCGAGAAGAAATCATTCTAAGATAGGTTGCAAGTTGACATGTAAGGGAAGGTAGTTCATAAGTTTGGTACCCTATTTCTTTATCTTTTTTGAAGTGTTATGGTTTAGTTTATGGTTCAACTACACATTTTGGAGTAATCTGCTTTTAGAGTTTTGAAGTTTAAAATAAAAATGAAAATGAAAAAAAAAAACCTAATGAAAACATTCCATAGCTAATTTTTTAGTTGTTATCACATAGTTTGTTCTCCCAAATGACCTATTTCTTAGAACCACCCAAGTAATCATGTTTTAGAAATTATAAAATAATACGGAATGTATTCAAGCATGCAGTAACCTTAATCCATACAAGCTTCCAATCACAATTCTATAGTTCTATACTACAACATCCTACCATTTCTAAAGTCCATTACAAACTTAAAATGATTCATCAAAAAACAAACTATCTCATCATTAGAACCAAAGATCATCCTAATCGCTAATAAAAGCAGAGGAGATTTAAATTGATTCCACCACCCTCTCCCGAAAGCAAATCAGTAGAAACTCTTAGTAAAATTGTCGAATCTCAATAAAGGGAGAGAGAGAGAGAGTGACCGACAATAGCATCAGAGGAATTGTGGGTGAGCCATTGGGTGATATATCCCCCTTCTGAATAATGAACGCGGCTGAGGGAGAGATTTGGAAACGAACAACTCCATTTTCGGCTCCATTCGCAATTGAGACGACCAAAGTTCTTACTCTTGATCGTCGAAAAGGAGAAGAAAACAAGAGATTTGGAGAGAAAGTTAGGGATTGTGATTGCAATCGTCTATTGAAACTAGAATGAGCGTGAAAACGAATCTTCTCATTTTTCTCTGTAAAATAATAAGAGTATTTATACAGATTTACAAGTGCAACTAAATAACTAAATGTAACAATACAACTCAACAATATAATAGTTGAAATAACTCTAATACTCCCCCTCAAGATGGAGTGTAAGTATTCATAATACCCATCTTGGACAGCAACGGAAACAAAGGAGGAAAACATCTGCCAACTAATGATGAGTACAAATAGGAAGCAGGCGGATGAAGTCATCAGCAATCTTGTCCCTAATAACATGACAATCCAACTCTATGTGGTTAGGACGCTTGTGAAAAGCGGGATTGGAGGCAATATGAACAGCCGCCTGGTTATCACAAAAAATAATAGCTTGAACACAAAAAGTAACACGTAAATCTAATAACAAATAAGATAACCAAAGCAATTCACAAGCCGTCAAAGCCAAAGCAAGATATTCTACCTCCGTCGAAGAACGCACAATAGTAGTTTGTTTCTTGGATTTCCAAGAAACCAAAGAATCCCCAAGAAAGATACAAAAACTAGTAGTCGAATGCCGAGAATCAACACATGAAGCCCAATGAGAACCAGCAAGGCACGCAGTTGAAAAGAATTGATAGCAGACAAGAAAATACCTTACTTTGGAGCATTCTTCAAATAATGAAGCAAATGGTGAGCAGCAACCAAATGTGACTTACACAACTTTGAAACATATTGGTTAAACTTGTGTACAACAAACGTAATATTAGGGCGCAAAATAGTTAAGTACAAAAGCTTACCAACTAACTAACGATAAATCAAAGGATCATCAAGCAAATCCACATCAGAATTATGCAACTTCAGAAGCGGATCCATAGGAACAATAGTGGGTTTACAGCCCAGAAAACCAACATCTACAAGTAACTGAAGAGTATAATGATGCTGGGAGATATAAATGCCCTTAAAAGAATGAGCAATCTCAAGCCCAAGAAAATAATTGAGGGGTCCTAAGTCTGGAAGCCGAACCTGATCATTAAGAAGACTCTTTAGATGATCAAGAACCTATGTATTAGCGCCAGTGACTATGATGTTCTCGACATATACCAACAAAGCCACAAAATTAGAACTCGAACCTCGAACAAATAAGGAATAATCTGCTTTGGACTGTTTAAACTCGAGAGACAATAAAGCATCCAAAAATTTTGCAAACCAGTGTCGAGAGGCTTGCTTAAGACCACAGATAGACTTATGCAATCAACAAACAAGACGCTGCCCCTAGCGACAAGAAGATAAAGGAGGTGAATAGCCTAAAGGAAGATCCAGATAGACCTCCTCAAATAAATCGCCATGGAGAAAGGCGTTATTGACGTCAAGTTGAATAAGTGGCCAACCATGAGAGGTAGCAAGAGCAAGCAAAACTCGGACAGTGACAAGTTTAGCAACAGAAGAAAACGTCTCAATAAAATCCATACCTTCCTGTTGAGTGTATCCTTTTGCCACAAGACAGGCCTTATACCGTTCAATAGAGCCATCTGCCCATTATTTCACCTTCTAAACCCACTTATATCCAATCAAATGCTTAGATGAAGGAAGAGAAACCACTGACCAAGTATTATTCACCTCTATAGCCTCTAGCTTGGCTGCCATGGCATCCTTTAGTGCTTAAAACCCATGGCTTAATGATAAAATTGTGACTCATAGTGGGAGAAGACATTAATACTAAGATAACAATATGAAGAAGAAAGCCGATTGTAAGACATAAACTTTTGTAGGGGATAGGATGTGGATATAGATGGCAACACCGAAGTAGAGGAAAGATTACTATGATAATTCATGAGGTAAAAGGGTGCTTTGGTGACCTGTGTAGACCTACAGGTTAAAGGAGCTGCTAAAGGATTGGATGTCAAATCAATAGGTACGGAGGCCTCAGTCAAAACATTAGGTGGTGGAACTTCCAAAGCAGAAGGTAATCTATCAAAATCAGATAAAGGAGCTGAATTGTTAGTGGTCTGTGTGTTAGAAGGTAGAGGACCAATCAATGTTGAAGTGGGTACATCAAGAACAAAATTGAAATTACCATTAATGGGCTTTGGCAGAAAAAGTCCTTAAGGAAAATAGGCAGCTTAGAATCAAGAGTGATAGTGTGAAAAGGGAAATTTTTTTATGGAAGATAACATCCCTAGACACAAAAACATGCTGGTTTTGAATATCGTATAGCCTATAAGCTTTCATGCTCGGAGGGTAGACAACAAACATAGCAGGAATTGGCCGAGGATCAAATTTACCTCGCCCAAAAGGAATAGCATAAGCAAAACAGAGACAAACAAATACTCTTAATAATAAATATTCGACAATTGAACCAGCTCATATGGAGTGGACCACTTCAAAAGTTTGGAGGGTGTTATATTGATAAGATACACAATAGAAAGAATACACTCACTCCAAAAACGAAGGGGAACTCTAGACTAAAAATATAAAGACCGTGCAACATTCAAAATATGCTGATGTTCCTTTCAACCACAGAATTTTGTTTAGGTCGATGAACACAGGAGAATTGATGCACTACACCTTTGGTTTTAAAAAAAAATCTTCAAAGACCAATTTAGGAGCATTATCAGAACGAAAGTTCCTAATATGCTTGTCAAACAAAGTCTCAATAAGAACAAAAAATTGAGGAACTATACGAAGAATATTAGATTTATGACACAACGTATAAACCCAAATGTACCTAGTGTAGTCATCAACCAATGTAAGAAAATATCGATAGCCAGAATGAGAAGGTGTAGCAAATGGTCCCAAAACATCAGCATAAATTAGTTCAAAAGCAACATAAGAAAAACAAACGTTTTTACGTAGCAAACGAGCAAATATAAAAAAAACTATGCACAAATTTAGAAGTATTAATGTTAAAAAATCTTTGTAACGCATGTAAAAGAGTAAAGGAGGGGTGGCCAAGCCTAGAGTGCCAAAGAGGTGAAGAAGACAGATGAATAGTAGAACCACAGAGCTGAATAACCGAGTTCTTAGCAACATAACCATTAGTTCTGTCTAGAATGTAAAAACCATCAAGACCTCTACCCATACCAATCATCTTCAAAGTGGACCTTTCTTGATTGATACAACCATTGGTGTAAAATGAAACTGAGGACCAAACAATACATGTCGAAGAACCAGATTGTCAGACAACCAAATGGTACCAACATAATGAACACAAATATGTGTATTATTAGGCAAGACCACCGATGTGTGAATAGGAATAAGAGATTCAAAAGCCATACGAAGAAAACAGATATGAAAAGATCCACCAGTGTCAATAATCCAATGAGGATCACATGAAGATTGTGAGGTAAGAGATGAGATACCTGCCACATAGGAAGATGAAGTCGTAGAGTCCGATTTAGCAGTTAACAATTGACTCTTAAGAAGATTCAAAATTTTATGGCACTGTGCAAAAGCATCCGAGGAAGAAGAGGAGGCCACACTTGGAAGCAAATATGGAGCCAAAGTGGAGCTAGTTGAGGATGCAAGATTCACAAGCGAAACCAAATTTGTAGGTAGAGACACAGGTGGAGCTGTCGAATCAGAACGTGGCCCACACCGTTGGCGATAACCAGGTGGATCCCGTGCAGTTTGTAACATTTTTCCTTAACATGTCCTTGAATGCCGCAATGTGAGCAAATAGGATTGAACAGATGAAGAAAATGAAGCTTATGGAGACTAATTGACTGGAAGTCCGACGGCAGGTGGTTAAGAAAAGATAGGAATAACATGTTGGGTGTGTATGTCCTAAAACTCGAATGGTTTGTAAACACGTTCTATTGTCAATAAAGTTGTTATTGATGTTATTCAATAAAGTTGTTATTGAATCCTTTATAACTC
>JAOANK020340059.1:0-14421 GCA_026257165.2 Telfairia occidentalis | reverse complement strand
GCTTAATCACCATGGTTGAGTGTCAACCAAAGGTGATTTGTTTGTGCATGAATTTTCCTTTAAATAGGCTTCATTTTCGTGGAAAGAAAGATTGATGAAGAGGTTGAATATTGGACCAAAAGTTGGTTGTTCATGTGTTGAACTCTAAGCCAACCTTCACCTCTTCTTCACCGAAATTCAACAATCAAGGGATCCCACCATCCCGTTCCAAGGTCGAAGAATAGCTGGGAAGACTCTAGTGGTGGTCCGAGTGCTGATTGGAGAAGGATTCCGCCGGAGATAGTGGAGAAATTGAGGTACAAGAGGTATGTACACAATTTCCCTGTTTTTCTCTTTTAAAAGCATGATTTTCGATAATTAAATTGAGCTAATGAAAGTGTTTTGTATCCTATTTCGTTGCACATATATGTTCATACACCCTTCAGAGGTGTCATTTGATCCTTCACAAAGTATCTCATGGTTGCAGTTGGGTGCAATTACTATTTTGCCCCTAGCCCCACCTCTTACTCCTTAAGTACCATTGGTTCACTAATGGATAGCCTTCCATGAATCTAATCATGTAAACGTCCTTCTTGGGGTATCAAGAAGGCAGGTACCTTGCTATCGAAGTCCCGAATAAGCACATCCAGGCAATCGCTTATATACACATTCAATATGGAGAAGTGCAGACTTTGCACTTTCCATTATTGAGTGGCTATGAATTCCATCTTGTATAGAAATGTTTTCAGCTCCTCAATTGAATGCATTGCCAAGATACTAGGCTTATTGAGTGAATATATAAGTCACTCTCACCACACTGCTCAAAAAACACACCCGCATAGGCAAGAGTTCATAACATACTCAAGATTTAGATTCAAACGACGTATGATCATTCTACTGATGTGTTTGCATTTTCTTTCAATGGTCTTACAAAAAATGTACAATACACATCGTGGTCTAGTCTTATGCAATCCCATTACATCTGATGCCTCCACTCTATGTCACCACATGAACGATTGAGATAAGACCATTTGTACCAGTTACAAAGTGACCTTATCAACAGTGTACTAGAATAAGGTCTCTAAGCCTATCTATATACTGTAGACCATTTAAGCTGATACTCTTAAACTTGATCCTCTTGTATGTAGAACACCTCTGATGGCTAAGGAATGATTAGACAATGAATGCCGCTAAATTTCATAAGATGCACAAATAATTTTTAAATTGATCTTATTTACATCATTATAGTTTAACATGATGTCATGAGCTTATAGCATAAATCCCAACGATCTCCTACTTGCACTAAAGCGAGTGAGATATGTACCTAGGGCATCCCACACCTTTTCATACTCCCATTTGACCTAGAAAAAAAATATCTCACAATTCTAGACCCTCATACCAACCCATGAGAGCCCTTATAAACTAATCAGCATGGTCACCCCCGAAAGCCATTTTGGTCAACACCAAAATGCTTTCGTTCTTAAATGCTTATTTGTTTCAAGTTCTTTAGAAATTATCCACTTTACATGTCATGAAATGTCTTAATAATATTTTATTTGGAACACCTTCCAAATCGAATAAGAACTTCAATAGCCATACAACAATTCTAGAAACTTCACAAGCCGAGCTATTATAGAACGGTCAGCAACACAACTTTGCTCGACCTACGTATATACTATGACCTCATGCATTAAGTGAGTGCACGAATCCTAACATGGATTTTCATAAATTCTTTCCTTTAGGTGTTTGTGTTAGTCTATTTCAAAAGAATCCAATTCTTATCTATAAGCCTATAATCTTTTTTCAGAAAAAATAATTAAGGCTAACTATTATTGCAACCTAGTGACCTTATTCTAGTTTTAATTGAAATCTATTTGTAAACTACTTCTTTACATAATGTTACCTCATCTTAATGTGTAAATTCGATGTGAAGACTTAAGAAAACAACTATGTTTAGTTGATATTTATTTGTAGAAAAAAAAATTTATCAACTTTGAATCTAAGCCACAAAATTTGATATGCTATCCAAGTTTATTGTTTTTGAACTTGTGCATTTACATAAGTTCACTAACGTGCAGATTTGCAATTAACAAACAATTTGCTATGGTTTAAGAACAATATCACCTCTCTAGATGCATCAAATAGATGTTTGTTTTCAAGATTGTTATTCAGAAAATAACTATCTTGATGTTTATTTGCTAAAATTAGATAGTCAAACTATTAAGCAAATCAGGCAAAAGGATGTCAGTGACTCTAACACGACAACAGTGGAGACAATCTCCATAATATTCATTTATTTGTCACGGTGATGTTATTGAAGGTCATTACCTTATGTCTCATCCTCTTTTTTTCTTGTAAACTACAATATCCAAAGAGAAATGAAGTACATAAACTCCATTTCGAGGTTCATGGCTCCAAGCCTTGTTCTTTTATGATCAACACCCTCCATCACACATGGATCTTCTTAGTTGTCATCCAACGTGAAGACTTGAGTTTTGCATAAACCCAAATAGTAGTTGGGTTGACTCATAACTCCCCCACTACATTGAGGTACTGATATATCTACCTGATTCTAAGGTATGGCTTTGTCAACAACATTTGTTGACTAAGTGTCAGTCTTTACCTCTAGTCAATTCTTTTAACATCATATTCATGGTATGTGTCTATTTAATCCAATTGATTTGAAGGAAGACAAAATTTTTCACTACAAACTGTTTCTTTTCATTTGAACTATAAAGAAGTCATGCGTACTATTTGGTACTTTTTTAAACTAAAATTCATTTAATTTGGGATTTCTTGTAACAACTTTACAAGTGATAATAAATCGTGAAAGTGTCATAAACAAACTTCATCACATTTTAACTAGTGGAAGGTACTTCAATGGTATAGTTTTCACTGCCACTTGTTCATTTTTGTCATTTCCAATAAACTTTTGGTTTCATGCTTTGCTCGCAAGATATTTGTGACAATAATGTTGTAAAAGCTAGGACCCAGTCCATTGACTATCAGAAAATACTTTGAACTCCAAGTTCATTTATTTCTGATTACGATCTTATCACAATCACAATAGTTTACCCGATTTGTTCATAACCAATTCTTGAACTTTTCAAAATATATACCCAGTAAAAATGATCATCCCTGAAAGAGACAAACTGGTGTGTGGGCACCTTTTTTGGAGAATTTAGAAGAAAATTAATTTTCTTCTTGATCTTGGGAGGAGAGAGAGGAGAAGGAGGAAAATGACTTATTTTCTTAGGTTTTGACTATCAGTTTCGTTACATACACCACGACCCTAAGTTCTTTAAATTTTTCTAATTTAATTATTAAAAATTAAAAACTCTTTTTAGTTTTCATAATTAATTATTTAGATCCCATCTCATAGTCCATGAACCCAAACACTGAGTCATGCCCCGTTGGACTTCCAAAACCCAATGGACTCCTTTATTATGTAATTGAGTATAACGTTGGTCCAACTATATAATTGGTCTTCCAAGGTCCAGTTAGTCCAATTTTTTATTAATTAATAACAAATCTAATTATTATTCATAGCTAAATTAATAAATCCCAATATGTAATGAATAATAAATCTAAGTTATTATTAATATCAAAATTAAATTACCCAATTTATAATTCATTAATCATAAATCTACTTATTATTAATATCTAAATTAAATAATTAAATTAAAAATTAAATAGTCTTTATTATCTAATTTTCTCCCAATCAATTGTTCGTTGCAGAGGTAACGAGCTAGCAAGGGGACCTTATGAACCTACAGCCTTGAGCTCCAATGGTTTAGATCAGTTAGTCAAACTCTTCAACCAACAAATCCCACCATTAACCTAAGGTAACTTCATTATAAACCTTAGGTTGCACTCTCGCACTGTAGATGAGTTATGTGCACGAATATAACCATAACAGTTCATTTGATCCTTCACAAAGTGAGTCGTGGTTCCAGTTGATTGAAATTAAATTTTTGCCCGTGGCCCCACTTCTTACTCCTTAAGTACCACTGGTTCTCTAATCGATAGCCTTCCATGAATCTCATCATGGGAAAGTTCTTCTTAGGGTATCAAGAAGGCAGGTTACCCTATTATCCAAGTCCCGAACTAGCACACTAATGGAATCACTTAGATACACACTCAATATAGAGAAATGCACACTTGCACCTTCCTCTATTAAGTGACTGTGAATTCCATCTTGTATACGAATGTTACCAGCTCCCCAACTGAATTCATTCAAAAAAAACTTGGTGTATTAAGCGAATGTATAAGTCACTTTCATTACACTGCTCAAAAAACATACCCGCATAGGTAGGAAATCATAACACACTCAGGTTTAGATCAAATGACATGTGATGATCCTAGTGATGTATTTGCATTTTTTTTTAACGGTCTTACAAAAAATGTGCAGAAAACATCGCGGTCAAGTCTTATGCAATCCCATTACATACCATACCTCCACTCTATGTCACCACATAAACGATATGGATCCGACCATTTGTAATAGTTACAAAGTGGACAGTATCAATAGTGTACAAAAATTTGGTTTCCAACCCTATCCATATATTGTAGACCATTTAAGCCACTACTCTTAAATTTCATCCTCTCGTATATCTTATACATACCAAGTTCAAAAACACATCTGATGGCTAAGGAGCGATTAGATATTGAATGACACTAAATTTGACAAATAATTTTTAAATTTATCGTATTTACATCATTATAGTTTACATGATGTCACGAGCTTAGGGCATAAATCCCAACATTCATGACGTCACGAGCTTATGACATAAATCCCAACAATCTCTCACTTGCATTAAAGCGAGTGAGATATGTACTTAGGGCATCTCATACACTTACATACTCTCACTAGCCTTAGATAGGAAATATCTCGCAATCATAGACTTTCCTACCTTTTAGCCATGAAACCCCTATAAATTAATCTGCATGTTCATTCCCAAAAGCCATTTTGGTCAACACCAAAATTTTTCATTCCTAAGTTCTTATTTATTTCAAGTTTCTTAAAATTATTTACTTTACATCTCATAAATTGTCTTGATAATTTCGTATTTGGAGCAGTTCCAAATCATTGAAGAGCTTGAATAGCCAAAGAACTATTCTAGCAACTTCACAAGCTGAGCTATTATGTTAGGGTTAGCAACACTACTTTGTCGAATGTATCTCTATGCTATGAATATAAGCATTAAGTGAGTGCACGAATCCTAACATGGATTTCCAGAAATCCTTTCCTTAACGTGTTCATGTTAGTGTATTTCATAAGAATCTAATTCTTATCTTGAAGTCTACAATCCTTTACCAGGAAAAAAAAAAATTAAGGCTAACTATTATTGCAACCTAGTGATCTTATCCTAGTTTTCTAAAATCTATTTGTAAACTGCTTCTTTACATAATTTTACATCATCTCAATATGTAAATTCAATGTAAAGACTTAAAGAAAACAGCTATGTTTAGTTAATATGTACTTGTCGGTACAAGATTTTATCAACCTAGAATATAAGCCACAGGTTTTGATGCTATATCAATCTTTATTGTTTTTGAACTTGTGAACTTGCACAAGTTCAATAACTTGCACATTTTCATTAGCAAATAATTTGTTATAGATTAGAAACAATCTCACCTCTCTGTATGAATCAAATAGATGCTTATTTTAAAATTTTCATTCAGAAAATAACTATCTTGATGTCCATTTTCCAAATCACAGTCAAACTATTAGGAAAATAGGCAAAAGGATTTCAGTCACTTTAACATGACAACACCAGAGACAATCTCCATAAGATATAATTATTTACCACAAGTCATGTTTGGAAGGTCATTACCTTCTGTCTAATGCTAATTTCAAGATTGCCATTCAAATAACAACTATCTTGTTCTCTATTTGCCAAATCACATAGTCAAACTATTGGGCAAACAGATGATAGATTATATTTGACTTTAGCATGACCATAATAGAGACAATCTCGAAAATATTTAATTATTTATCACAATTCATGTTATTAAAGGTAACTGCCTTTTATTTAATCATTGTTTCCTCTTGTAAACTATAAGATCCAAAAAGAAATGAAGTACATAGACTCTATTTAGAGGTTTATGGCCCCAAGCCTTTTTCTTTTATGATCAGCACCCTTGATCATGCATGGATCCTCTTGGTCGTCCTGTAACATGAAGACTTGAGCTTTACTTAAGCCCAAAAAAGTGGTGAGGTTGACTCACAACTTTCCCATTACATTAAGGTACTAATACAACTTCCTAACTCTCAGGTATGGCTCTGTCAACAACCCTAGTTGACTCTAAAGGTCAGTCTTTACCAATAGTCAATTTCTTTAACATCTTATTCCTGGTATATGTCTATTTAATTGAATCCATTTCAAGAAAGATAAAATTTGTCACTAATAACTTTTTCTTTTCATTTGAACTTTAAAGAAGTCATACCTACTATTAGGTACTTCTTTAAACCGAGTTTAATTTAATTTGGGATTTCTTGTAACAACTTTACAAGTGATCCTAAATCATGAAAGTGTCAAACAAACTTTATGACATTTTTCACTGAAGGAACTTCAATGGTACAATCCCCATTGCCCACTTGTTTCCTTTCGTCATTTCCAATAAAATTTTTGTATCTTGCTTTGTTCGCAACATATTTGTGACATTAATGTGGTAAAAGTTAGGATCCAATCTCGTTGACTATCAGAAAATACTAGGAACTCCAAGTTCATTTATTTTCTATTATGATCTTATCAAAATCATGATAGTTCAGCCTCATTGGTTCTTATTTAATTCTTGACCTTTTCAAGAATCTTGACTTTGAGATCCTATAGGCTCCAAAATAAATACTCAGTATAAATGATCATCTTGGGAAGATACGAAACATTCTCAACAACACTTTAAATTGTTGCATCCATTGAGTCTCTAATGCCCAAATGCAATAGGCTAGTTGTTCATTGACCGTTTGACATTTTCTATAAAAGGTCATAATGGTCATTTAGCTCTTCATACCTATCGCACTAACCTGCCAAGACTACTTGCCACATATGGATATTTAAAATTTGAAACCTACTTGTAGTTTCATTTTCTTGTCCTTAACTCTGAACTATTATGTGTTAAAAACTAATTTAAGTGTGAAACCCTTCACACAAATTTTTTTTAATATCACTTGTTACTTATTGTATTTCAAAACTATTTTTAAAAAATAAAAATCTTATTTGTCCAAAGCTCATACCATATGTGCTTTCGAATAGAGGAAAAAAAAATCGAATTTCTTTTCAAGAATTTGTACATTGTACAATGATTAATGAGAAATAATGGGAAAAAGAAATTCATTTTCTATTACTATTTAATTATGAACAATTCATCGTTAAATAGTACTATTTTTATTAAAATACACATTTATTCTCATTAATAACTCTTTGTATTTCACAGCTAATTTTTAAAATACAAACCTTATTTTCCTAATGCTCTTACTTGTGCTTTTGAATAAGGAGAAAAGAAATAAAATTTCTTCCAATAACTTGTACAATATACCATAATTAATGAGAATTAATGGGAAAAATAATTTCCTTTTCTCCCACTATTTAATTATAAACAATTCATTGTTAAATAGTAATGTAAGTGTTAGTGACTTAACACATACATTTGTTCTCATTAATAACTCATCCTATTTTGAAACTAATTTTGAATTATAATTCCTTATTTTTCCAAAGCTCATACCATACATTCTTTCAAATAGGGAGAAAAAAAGAAATAAAATTTCTTTTAAGAACTTGTACAAATGTATACTATTTAATTCATGAGAATTAATAGAAGCGATATTATTGTCTCCCACTATTTTTATTGAAACGACATATTAACAAAACTTTTTGGGTACATTATTTTAATAACGAAACTAGACATTTTGTAATGTCCTGTTAATTAATTCTATTTTAGTGTAATATTGTGGAATTTATTAAGGACTAAATTGTTGATGAGTGTTAATTTGGGGGTAAAATAATAAGTTTTGTTTTATTAATTAAGGGGGATTTAAGTTTTGGAAAAAAGGGGGGAAAATTAGTAATAATGGCAATCTTATAAATAGGGGGATTAGGGTTAAGGTTGGGGGTTAAACTGCACCCTATATGTATGTTATTAGAACCCTAGTCATCATACCTCCTTATTTTTCCGAAATAAAAATTTTCCATTTCTTTTTCCCTCCCCTATTCAAGCAAAAAGGTGTTCCTCCCTTCTCAAAAAATTTTCTCTCTCAGACTCGTCTCCCTCCCCGAAGGTACTAGAGGACGGCGACAGTAGTAAATCAGTGGCATTTAGGGAACATATGTTCTAACCTTCTTTTTGGTTTGTCCTCTTCTTTCCTTACTCTGTTTGAGGTCTCCTTTTAGGCAGAGCCTCTTCATCGCTTCCCCATATCCCAAACAGAATAGGTTCAGGAGGAGTTCTCGATCTTGGTGTTTTCTCGAGTTCTCCCCCTTTTAACCAAAGTTTTCCCTCTTCTCGGCATTTAGGGAAGAAGTTTTTGGCAAAATGAAGGGTCGAAAAGAACAACAGGAATATGATCTACATGTTGGTGGAAGCAAAATCGCAATTGAAGTGCCGGTGAGGCGGCACACGTGAGAGGAGGCAAATTGTAGTGGCAATGTGTATGGCACAATCGCCAATCTTTGATCTGCACTTGGCAGCACATGTGATGTTTGTTTGGGCTGACTTCGGCGTCGTTGGACTTTTGAGGGTGAGTAAATTCCAAAACTCGTGCTTGTTCACCCATTCAATGTGGAGCGTGGGAGGCACTTGCCGCATGGCGGTGGCGCGTGTGCTACGACTGGTCCAGAAACAACAATGTTTTCCTTATATCGGTTGCCCTCAAAACCCTATTTTTTTTTAAAAAAATTTAGATTAATTTTAATTTAGAAAGTTAAGTAGGGTATTTTGCAAATTTGGACCCAAGTTGCTTAAGCAATGGAATGCCAGACCATTTGGGGTTCACATGCTATTTTTCTTAAAAATCGAGGTAAGTGGCTTCGCTCCTGAAAAAACCATTGGTCTATGTCAGAATTTGTGTGTTTTTCTTTTGTTGTATGTGTTGAATATGCTTATCTTATGTGGTTCGGGAATTTGAGCATGATGATAAATAGTGGGTTCAGCATGATGTATTGATGGTTTAATATGTGGATGTTATGTGCCATACACTTCGTTATATGTGATTTATGCATGCTAGGGGCATTACTGAAATTTTTTGTTTGAGATGCCTTAATGGCCTAGTGGAATGTGATGTGATTGATTTAGACCTATGCATAATTTAGATGTGGGTTGCATGTACATATAAGTTATGCCATCTCACCTTAGCCCTATATTTAGGACCTCCATGAGATGCATTCTTGTGTGCTTATTTGAGGTTCCTCGATGAGACTTTGTGTCGTTACTCAGTGATATATTGAGAATCTCCATGAGATTCATTCTGTGCTGGTTGATATATTGTGTGCTGATTTGCGATTTCTCTATGAGATGGTACGATACTGCATGAGATAGGGAGTAGATCCCACATGGGATGCATGATTGTTTGTGCTTACATGTCCGACCCCAAGGGTTGGAGTTACTTACTGGCTACTCTCATTCTCAACCTTTTCCTTTTCTCTTTTTTTTCTTTAGGTAAAGATAAAGTTTATCGAGGTGGCTGACGAGGAGCGAGTCGCAAATAGGGCCATGGTCACGAGCATAGTCTTCCACTTATAGTTGATTTTGTTGTTTTTTTTATTAATTTCAAACATGTTATTTAGTCTTTGGACAATCTTCTACTTATGCCTAGTTTACTTGTTAAAGTTAGTTAAAAATCGAGATCTCAGTATGATTTTATTAAGCTTGAAACTTACTTATTTTGATCTACTTATATAATAAAAGTCATTTTCGGGTTAAGTAGTTTGTAAATCTTTTAACTTCAAGCATGCGTGCTAGTAACGACCCTCAATAATCTATGTCTAGAAGTCAGGTTGTTACGATTGGTATCAGAGCAAATACAATTCTATAGACCGCCTGCATTGTAAGCACTAGTGTGTTACCATATCCGTGTTGCAACCATCTCGTCACCACCAGGTATGCCTCTAACTTAAAATAAGGTTCCTTGTGCTCTAAGAAAATATGTTAGGTTTGCTGTGTACTTGTGTTGAGAATTTCTTGACGAGTTGTGTAATAGATAAGCTTATTCGGGTTAGTTTTTAGATCATGCCTCCCCGTGAAGGAGCAACTGGTCGAGGAGGCAGAGATAGAGGCACGGGTCATGGCAGAGCAAATCCACTACTTACACTTCCTGAGGATAAACCCTTGGAACAACCTGAACTAGAGCTGCGAAGGCCATCCCAAGGTGCAGCAGGAAGCGCAACTCAATGAGCAGCCAGTAGAACAATAGATTATTCATATAGTTGAACCTTTGACAATGGATGTTGTGTAGACAATTATACAGGTTGCATTGAATAACCAAATACTGCAGTTCTTTCAGGGTTGCAGAAGTGTTTTGCTTCAAGCGAGATACATAAAAGATTTCAAGAAGAACGATCCTCAGGTTTTTAACAGGGTGGCGGTTGTCCCTACTAAGGCCGAGTCCTGGCATGCCTCCATTGGGGCTATTTTTCGATATATGAACGACCCTAAGAAGTATAAGGTCCATTGTGTCATCTTTATGCGACAAGAAGACAAGTTGCTATAGTAGGAATCGACCGAGCATTCGATGGATGTCGCAGCGGGACCAATTATGTGGGCACAGTTTAGGGAAGCACTTTTGGTACAATACTACCTAGTGATCGCACGCTTTGAAAGACAGACAGAATTCCTAAGCTTGAGGCAAGGCAGTCGGACAGTGGATGAGTACGGACAAAAGTTCACCGATTGTCATGTATCGCTTCAAAGATAGTGGACACCGGCGCTAAGAAGACTTAGTGTTTCATTACAGTGCTCAATGATGGAGTTTGAGGGGTGGTAGAGGCTTGTTGCTCAGAAGATTATACGACGGCTGTTCATGTGTGTGTAGGTGAATAAAATCACATAAATAAAATGTGCAAGTGTACACAATCTGCAGCAAGTGATAAGTAGTTTTATATTGTATCCACAAGGATTAGAAGTAGATCTTAACCTCTTAGACTTTATGTGAAGTTGATTCAGTATCTCTAAAAATTTCCTGAATTGGACCTTTATAGTTTTATGTTTAAGCCTTTGTGGATAGGGAGGTGGTGGGGGCTCGAAAGGAATAACATGAGTATACTTTTGAGGTTCTACAAGTTTTGTACTGGGAACTTCCTCTCCCTTGTCTTTTACTGCTTCTTCAATTCTTACTTCATGCTCTCGCTATCTTGTTGCTCAGCCGAATTTTGAAAGACATTATTTTGCTGCGGCAAAGAACTTGTTCCAGCCATGATTTTTCTGCTTCTGAGTTCTACTGCCTGTACTTGCCCTTTACCTTCTCTTCTAGGGTTTTCAGTATCTGCAGGTAATTCTCTTTAAGGTCTATTCTTCGACTCACTTGCCAATTGTCCAATCTAAATTTCTAACTTCCTTAAGGAAGCTTGTTGGGTTTGAATCATAGAGTCATTTTTAGCCACATATATCTTCATCTGTTTTCTAACGAATTAATCGAATTGTTAGGATTTTGTTGTGGCATCGGATTATTTTGCTGTGGCATAAATTGTTGATGTTGTTGCCCAAATCCAAATGGATAGTTTCCCTTTTGTTGAGTTGGAGGATCTCATGATGATTTCGTCCTCGACTCTAAGAGAAATTAGGATGATTCCTCCATAGGTGTTTGAATGTGGGTTATTTCTTCCTATGTTACTGACTGATACTGGATTATTGGGGCAAAATTCATAAGTGTGTCATTCTCTACAAAATACACATGATTCCACTGTGACTTGAGTCACAACAGCATCTTATGGTGTAGCATTCCCTAGAGGTAAGGTTTTGATCATGTTTGTCAAAGAAGCGATGTCTTCCCTAATGGAGGTTGAAGCATCAACTTCTGTAATTCCTTGTCGCACTAGTACAAATTTTGCTTTTAATGTAGGGCATTGCTCGACATTAAGACTTTCGATATCAGGCAGGCGTCCAACATGAATATGAGTGTCATTGCAAGTTACAATGTCGGATACTTTTAATCTTAGGCATTAGACGATTTTTAATGTCGAGCATGACCCGACATTAAAAAGTTGTTCGATACCAAAACTGTCTGTCATTGTATTATAGAATGACAGAAGGGTTTTAATGTCGGGCTTCGCCCGTGTCCGACACCAAAAATGTTTGTCAACAATGACGGTCATTTTTAATGTGGTGCATGACTCGGCATTAAAAAATTGTCCAACACCAAAACTGTCCATCATTGTATATATAATGATGAACAGGTTTTAATGTCGGGCTTTGTTCGTCATTAAAACTCCGTCTGATACAAAAATGTTTGTCATTGTAATATACAATGACAGCCATTTTTAATGTCAGTCATAGCCCGAAATTAAAAACTACGTAACCATGTCAGACACTTTTAATGACGGTCCTTGCTCAACATTAAAAGTCACAATTGTTTTTACTATCGAAAAATGTTCTCATTGTTTTTGAATTAATTTAAATAAAAAAAATATTGTTGGTTACATCAAGCTTACCACCAATATTCTCTTTCTCAACTAAGAATGACCAAAACATAAAAGAAAGTCCTTTAATAAATACCTAAAACAAATTATAAAAATTTTGGCATGACCTTTGCCAAATAGGAGGTCAACCAAACTATAACGTAGTCATATAACACTTCTAATGTGACACACATAATATAGATGAAACCACCCATCCCCTCCATTTTGATACAATTAACAATTTTCAAAAGAGATTCTCGACAAAATAATAGCCAAAACATAATTTAATTCTCTACATTCTTCCTACCAACTACATATATCTATCAATCTTCCTAAAATCTATATTTTTGTACATAATATGCCCACATTCTACAAAACCCGATTGCCGTGGATACTACAAGTAAAAAAGAATAGAAACAACTCAATTAAAGTATCTATATATTCGAATACAAAGTTAATGAAATGTTACCTTTAAGGACTTCCACATTATATTCTTGTGAGAATGTTAGATGTTATGTCTTGCCTACCACATTTTAGTTAACCTGAACAACATAAGTTTTGAACATAAGAATAATAAATAAATCAGAACTTGAGAAAAATAAAAATGAACACTTACATATTTATGATGCTTTAAAAATCTGTCTTCCACTTTACTACATAATGAGTTTAAAACATAAACACAATTATGATAAATGTGCAATACAATTAAGTCTACAAGAGTAAAACCAAGGTCATATCTATTTTAATCTCATTCTTGTTCTTAACCCAATCACACTTGAACTAGATAAATATCAAACTATGGTAGTCCAGCTCCCATATTTCATGTATTAAAACCATAAGAAGTCATGTCTAAAATGTTAGGATTTTTACAATTAGAGTAGATATTTGAGTAAAATTCTCACAATTAGAATACAATGGTTTCCTATCATTATCTAATAGCTCATGAAAAGGTAGAGATTTACAGTCCAAATGATCATGTACATCCTCAAACACTCCAATGGTGTCATCGAAATTGACATCTCACTAGTACAAATTCGACCTTTAATGTTGGGTATTGCACGACATTAAGGGCTGTTGATATCTGGTATTGATTCACCATGCCAAATCCATATATTATAACTTTGATCAATATCATAAACAAACAAATGATCTCTAACTGTGTTCACATTTTGAGACTCTGAATTCACACACTTTAAACACGGGTAACATATGAAATTTGATCTACTTGAATGACGTAATTCATTTTCAATGAACATCTCAACTCCTAAATTGTACTCTACTGACATTCCATTTTTTGTCATTTACAATTTATCCATAATAAGAAAATTTTGATTCAAATTGTTATCTACAAAGAAAATCAGAATAATTATTTAAACTTGTTAGTTTTTTAGCTATCACATTTTCATCGTTATAATAGTTTTTTATTGAATAAAGCAAAATACTATGTTGTGTATCACATGATGTTTAATGCATAAAAGTAACAAAGCCCATAAAAGGAAAACCAAAATGTATTACTTAGTGAGATAAACAAGTTGTGGGAAAAAAGTTATAAACAAAATGCAAAATCCAAAATTCAAAGTAAACCAAATCAAAAATCAAAAATCTATATTCACATTTAAAATGAATGTCATGCTTTGGATGGTAATGGACGCCATAATTTCTATCCTACTATCTTTCCTAGGTAGTTCTTCAATAAAATTAGATCCAAAATATAAATCTCCAAACTATAACTGCCAGAAATGTAATGACTCGACTTCTATGTTGGGTGTGTATGTCCTAAAACTCGAATGACTTGTAAACACATTCTATTGTCAATAAAGTTGTTATTGAAGTT
>JAOANK020339761.1:0-14423 GCA_026257165.2 Telfairia occidentalis | reverse complement strand
TTGGGAGACATCTTTACAAAAGCCTTAAACGGAGCTAGGATAAATTATCGTTGCAACAAGTTGGGCATGATCGATATATTTGCTCCAGCTTAAGGGGGAGTGTTATGATATGTATATATATGTGTGTTATTATGTATTTGTCTTCACTAGTCATTGTACATCCTTTAAGGTTAGATTAGGGTTCCCTTGTGTACCTATATATAGAGACATTCTCATACTGAATAAGATAACATATTTTCTCCCAATCACATTTACACCTACAACAAAAATAATCAAGTTAGTAAGATTGAAATAAGTGGATTAATTGGTTTTACCTTTACTACATAGGTTGTGAGCCCTAGCAAGGGCAAGGTATTGTTTTACTTGACCTCTTAGATACACAAACCTTTGGGCTTCTTTAGCTATGGGCATTACGACCTCTTGGAAACACAATCCTACAACAAAAAATTATAAAGTTATTAAGATTTAAATAAGTAGATTAATTAATTTACCTTTACTACTTAGGCTATAAGCTCTCGCAAGGGCAATGTGTTGTTTTCTTTCTTTGAATCCACTAGTGGATTGATCCTCCATCCTATATCCAAAAAACTATGAAACGTCAAATCAAATAATAAGCAAATGTGTAATAAATTCAAAAGAAAGAGACATGACCTGATTAGATTTTCTAGTGACGTAAGATGGAACGAGTGAATTGTACTTGGGGAGGAAAGAGGGACTATTGAGGCTACGTTATTTTTGTGATAGCTTTTGGCTTGGTTTTGGGAGAGAGGGGAAGCTCTTGAATTCTTCTCTTTTCAATGTATAAATGTACTTGATCATAAATACGATCTAGCTCCTATCATTTTGGTATCAAAGTTGAATGTGATTGAGAATGAAAACGTGAATGGAAGCAAGGGTTAAGGCAATCAAAGGAAATGTTACTAAGTTCCAGAATTTGATTCAAGAGGAGGTAGGGATTTGAGAAGATTTGAGGGTTGAGCTGCAGCAATCGATGGAGAAGTCAATAATTGAGGCAGTCAAGAAAGGTATAGAGGAAATTTTTTTGCAAAATCGAAAGCATACGATCAGGGGAAGAAGCAAATGCAATCGGTCAAGAAGGATAAGGAAAAAGGAGTGGCAGAACCTTAGAATGAAGGACTTATGTTAGAAGCTAGTAGAAGTAACTAAGAAGCTACAAATCTACAACTTTTGCTCCAGTATTCAATCTTCATATTCGAAAGTTAGAGATCCCAGTGTTCGAAGTGGAAAATCCGTATGGATGGATTTGTGGTGAATCATTTATCTAAATTGAAGAAGTTGGAAGCTGCGGTGTTGTGTTTGGATGGAAAGGCACTTCGTGGCACTGATGGAAAGAACAATGGAGATGAATCGAGAATTGAGAAGAGTTTCATCAGTTGGTTCTACGATGTTTTTAGCCAAAAAAGGATGGGACGCCTCACGAACGTTTCCTTGCATTATGGCAGGACTCGACGGTGAAGGACTATCGCCGGAGGTTTGAAGAGTACACAGCATCGTCGGTAAATTTGAACGATGATACCCTCGAGGGTAAATTTGTTGAATGGCTTAAATAAGACATCAAAGTTGAACTACAGGTCATCAAGCTCAATGGGATGACCCAGTAGATGGAAGTAGCCTAGAAGATTGAAGATAATAGTGTTTTTGGGCCCAGTAGAACTCTTTCTACTCCAAATGCTATTAGTAAGCCTAATTCAACGCAAACTGGTACGTATGGAGCGGGTTCGACTACCTAGGTAATTAATGTCAACCCAGTCGGATTAGGAGTTGGTTTAAAACGTGACAATCAAAGGAGAGAGGGTGAAAGAAATTCGTTTAAACATTTTTCGAGAATGAGCTACAGTCCCATCGTGAAAAAAGGATTGTGCTTCCGATGTGAGGAGAAGTTCTTGTTGGGGCATCATTGCAAAAAACAAAAAAAGGAACTTCAAGTCATGCTAAACCACGATTCGGAGATGGATGAAGAAGGGAAGGCAGAGAATGTCGCCATGCAAACCCTAGATGTGGATGACAATGAAGAGAAAGCTTACGAAATGAATGAGGAGATGGAGTTGGCCCTGAATTCATTAGCAGGTGCCGAAACTCCAAGAACGTTTAAATTCTTGGGTTGGGTATGTCAACGGGAGGTCGTGGTACTTATTGATAGTGGGGCAACACACAACTTTATATTAAAATCTTTGGTGGAGGAGTTGAAGATTTGGGTGAGTGATACAGAGAGTTATGGAGTAATGTTGGGAGGCATAGCGATTTGCAAGAAAGTGGTATTGACAATGGGCGAGATCACAGTGGTGGAAGATTTTCTTCCTCTATTTTTGGGCAGTGTAGATGTCATATTAAGGGTATAGTGGTTGGCTACACTCGGAGAGGTGGTCACTAATCATTTGAATCTGGAGATACGATTCACTATTGGTAGTCCACTATCGTGTTGAAAGAGGATCTGACACTTGTAAAATAAGATGTATCTCTTAAATCCCTTATCAAATCTTTGAAATTGGAAAAGTAGGGGTTCTTGGTTGAGTTAAATGAAATTTGTCGCGTCCCGACTGTTGTAAAGGTCAAAGATTTGTGGGATGTTATGCCGCAGGAGATTTGATCCCTTCTAAAGTCAATATTCAATCATATTCTCGGTGATTTTTGGGTTACTACTAGCACGAGTCCAAGATCATGGCATAGAGATTGTTCGTGGTGCTTTACCAGTGAATGTGTGACTATTCTACTATCCAGAATTTCAAAAGGATGAAATTAAACATTTGGTTCGTGAAATGTTGATTACGGGTACTATTCACCCCAGCACCCCTGCTGACTCAAGTTTATTTTTGTTAGTAAAAAAGAAAGGCGGAAGGGTGGAGGTTTTGTGTTGATTATTAAGCTGTGAACAAAGTGATAGTGCTTGACAAGTTTCCAATTCCTATGGTGGAAGAGTTACTTGACAAATTTCACGGGCGATCATTTTTTCAAAAATTGACTTAAAGTCAAGGTACCATCAGATACGACTCAAACTGAAGGATGTTCACAAGTCTACTTTCTGGACACATGAGAGTCATTATGAACTCTTAGTCATGTCATTTGGTTTATGCAACGCTTCTTCAACGTTCCAATCTCTTATGAATGAGGTATTATGACCATCTCTAACGAATCTTGGTATCCGTGTCCGGTAGGTGGTCATGGGGTCTCTTAAAGATATTTCAACAAATCTCACCAGAGGTCTATTAGAAAGGGATGAAGGCTCGGGTGAAATTATTTGTTAGTGAATGCTCAATGTGCCAACAAGAAAAATACTTGACATTGGCCCCTGCTCGATTATTACAACCCTTCCCTATTCCGGATCGCATTGGGGAGGATATCTCCATGGACTTTGTGGTGGGAATGCCCTGAGCTAACACTTATGATTATGTGTTCGTGATTATCGACTGGTTATCGAAGTTCACACATTTTATCCCATACGACATCCTTTTACAGCATTTTCTATTGCCCATGTCTGTATTAAAAAAGTCCCATACGACATCCTTTTACAGCATTTTCTATTGCCCATGTCTGTATTAAAAAAGTGGTTCGTCTCCTCGGTATTCTTAGAAATATTGTTTCACGATTAAATTTTGGGAAGAACTATTTCGTTGTTAGGGTACACAGCTAAAGCGGAGTACGTCCAACCATCTCCAAATCGATAGCCAGATAAAGGTTGTCAACAAGGGCATGGAAACTTAACTCCGTTGTTATGCTATGTGGTGTCCAATGAAGTGGGCCAAATGGCTGCCATGGGTTGAGTATTGTTATAATACCTCTTTTCATTTGGCCCTTAAAACTTCTCCATTCGAGGTTGTTTATGGATGTGCTCCACCACTTTTACTGCCTTACCAAGCAAATGGATCGTTGGTCTCCAAGGTAAACGCTCGATTGCGGAACAGGGATGGTATGCTTAAGATCATTAAGGATCATTTCTTGATAGCCCAACATCACATGTCTGAGGTAGCGAATGGAAATCGTCGTGATGTGGAGGTGAATGTTGGTGATTGGGTGTATTTGAAACTTAAGCCTTACCGTCAAGGTACGTTACTCAAACATGTGAATGCTAAGTTAGGTCGTAGATTTTTTGGGCGTTTTCAAATTACAAAACGCATTGGAATGGTGGCCAATCGTTTGTTATTACAAAATGGAGTCAAGTTGCATCATGTATTTCATATCTAGCAGTTATGTAAGGTAATTGGTCATACATTTCCTGTTGTACAATTTCCTCTAAATTTGGCTGAGGATATAGTGTTTCAATCGAAGCCTGAGAAGTTGTTGGGCCTTCGTCAGTCTACAGAGAATGTCTCTAAACTGGAGGTGGTCATTCCCTGGGTTGAGGGTGACGCAGCAAACGATACATGGGAAGATGCTACTTTCGTGTCTAGGCAGTATCTTGAATTTCACCTTGAGAACAAGGTGGCTCTTTGGAGGCCGAGTAGTGATAGACCTTCAATTCGTAATGTATATAAACGTAGAAAGAAGAATGTGGAGAAGGGGTGAAAATGTAAATAATGTTTCGTTTGTATCTGTTAGATAGGAGGGGGCACCACTGGTGTGATTGGATTCCCTAGTGATGTAAGAAGGAATGAGAGAATTGTACTTAGGGAGAAAGGAGGGACTATTCAGGGTATGTTATTTTTAGCTCTGGCTTGGTTTTGGGAGACCGGAGAAGCTCTTGAATTCGTCTCTTGACATTGTGTAAGCGTACTTAATAATAAATAAGATCACTAGTTCCTATCATGACTTCTTAGATACACAAATCTATGGGCTTCTTCAACTTTAGGCTACTTAACCTCTTGGAAACACAATCCTAAAACAAAAACAATCACGTTAAAAAATAATGAAATAAGTAGATTAATAGGTTTTACAGTTACTACTTAGGTGGTTAGCTTACGCTAGGGCAAGATAGTGTTTTCTTTCTTTTGTATCCACTAGTGGATCCTTTTTCCTGTATCCAAAAAAAAAAAAATTATGAAACACAAAACTCATAAAGCAAATGTGTAATAATTGAAAATAAGCACTACTTGACCTCTTAGATTCACAAATCTTTGTGCTTCTTCAACTCTGGGCTACTTGACCTCCTGAAAACACAATCCGACAATAAAAATAATCAGGTTCATAATAATGAAATAAGTTGATTAATGGGTTTTACCTTTACAACTTGGGTTCTGAGCTCTCGCAAGGGCAACGTGTTGTTTTCTTTCTTTAGATCACCAACTAGATTGACCAATTCTCCTATATCCAAAAAGTTATTGAACATAAAATCAAATGAACTAAATGTGTAATAAATTCAAAAGGAAGAATACTTGACTTCTTAGATACACAAACCTTTGGCCTTCTTTAGCTATTTGTAACTTGACCTCTTGGAAACACAATTTTACAACAAAAATAATAAAGTTATTAAGATTGAAAGAAGTGAACTAATTGGTTTTACCTTTACTACTTGCCGACTTGGGTTGTAAGCTCTCCCAAAGGCAAGGTGGTGTTTTCTTTCTTTGGATCCTCTGGTGGATCAATCATACGTCCTATAGCCAAAAAAACTATGAAACACAAAATCTAACGAAGCAAATGTGTAATAAATTTAGAAGAAAGAATACTTGACCTTTAGATACACAAATCTTTGAGCCACTACAACTCTGGGCTACTTGACCTATTGGAAACAAAATCCTACAAGAAAAATAATCAAGTTAGTAAGATTAAAATAAATGGATTAATTGGTTTTACCTTTACTACATGTGTTGTTAACCCTAGCAAGGACAACGTATTGTTTTCTTTCTTTTTTTCCACTAGTGGATCAATCCTACTTCCTATATCCGAAAAAATTATGAAACACAATTCAAAAGAACTAAATGTGAAAAAAATTCAAAAGAAATCATATTTGACCTCTTAGATACACATACTTTTGGGCTTCTTTAGCTGTGGTCAATTTCACCTCTAGGAAACACAATCCTACAACAAAATAATAAAGTTATTAATATTGAAATAAGTGGATTAATTAATTTTACCTTTACTACTTAGGCTGTAAGCTCTTGCAAGGCAATTTGTTATTTTCTTTCTTTGGATCAATAGTGAATCGATCCTCCATCCTATATTCAAAAACCTATGAAACACCAAATTAAATGTGTAACGCAAATGTGTAACAAATTCAAAATAAAGAGTACACGACCTCTTAGGTACATGTCTTTGAGCTTCTTCAACTTTGGGCTACTTAACCTCTTGGAAACACAATCTTACAATAAAAATAATCAAGTTAGTAAGAATGAAATAAGTGGATTAATAGGTTTTACCTTTCTACTTAGGTTGTTAGCTTACGCAAAGGCAATGTGTTGTTTCCTTTCTTTGGATCCACTAGTAGATCGACCCTTTTTCTTATATCCAAAAAAATTATGAAACAAAAAATCAAATAAAGCAAATGTGTAATAAATTGAAAAAAAAAAAATCAAATGAACTAAATGTGTAATAAATTAGAAAGGAAGAATACTTGACCTCTTAGATACACAAACCTTTGGCCCTCTTTAGCTATTTGTAACTTGACCTCTTGAAATTAGTGAATTAATTGGTTTTACCTTTACTACTTGGGTTGTAAGCTCTTCAAAGGGCAAGGTATTTTTTTCTTTCTTGGATCCTCTGGTGGATCGATCCTTCGTCCTATATCCAAAAAACTATGAAACACAAATTCTAATAAAGTAAATATGTAATAAATTCAAAAGAAAGAATACTTGACCTCTTACATACACAAATCTTTAAGCCTCTACAACTATTGGCTACTTGACCTATTAGAAACACAATCCTACAACAACAAAAAATCAAGTTAGTAACATTGAAATAAGTGGATTAATTAATTTTACCTTTACTACATGGATTGTGAGCCCTAGAAAGGGCAAGGTTTTGTTTTCTTTCTTTTGTTCCGCCTGTGGATCAATCCTTCCCCCTATATCCAAAAAAATTATGAAACACAAATCAAATGAACTAAATGAGTCAAAAATTCAAAAGAAGTAATACTGGAGCTCTAGATACACAAACCTTTGGGTTCCTTTAGTTGTGGGCAATTTGACCTCTTGGGAACACAATCCAACAACAAAAATAATAAAGTTATTAAGATTTAAATACGTAATTTAATTGGTTTTACCCTTACTACTTAGGTTGTAAGCTCTTGCAAGGGCAATGTGTTGTTTTCTTTCTTTGGATCTACTGGATCGATCCTCCATCCTAAATCAAAAAACCTACGAAGCACCAAATCAAATAAAGTCAATGTATAACAAATTCAAGAGTACATGGCCTCTTAGATACACAAATCTTTGAGCTTCTTAAACTCTGGGCTACTTAACCTTTTGGAAACACAATCCTACAACAAAAATAATCAAACATGTAAGAATGAAATAAGTGGATTAATAGGTGTTACCTTTACTACTTAGGTTGTTAGCTTACGCAAGGGCAACGTGTTGTTTTCTTTCTTTGGATCCAGTAGTGGATCGATCCTTTTGCCTATATCAAAAAAAAATAATTAGGAAACACAAAATCAACTAAAGCAAATGTGTAATAAATTAAAAAGAAAGAGTACTTGACCTCTTAGATTCACAAATCTTTATACTTCTTCAACCCTGGGCTACTTTATCTCCTGGACAAACAATCCTACAACAAAAATAATCAAGTTAGTAGGATTGAAATTAGTGGATCAATGAGTTTTACCTTTACAACTTGGGTTGTGAGCTCTCGCAAGGGCAACATGTTGTTTTCTTCTTTAGGTTGAGTATTAGATTGATCATTCCTCCTATATCCAAAAAGTTATGAAACATAAAATCAATTGAACTAAATGTGTAATAAATTCAAAAGGAAGAATACTTGACCTCTTAGATACACAAACCTTTGACTTTCTTCACCTATTTGTAACTTGACCTCTTGGAAAAACAATTTTACAACAATAATAATCAAGTTATTAAGATGAAAATAAGTGAATTAATGTGTTTTACCTTTACTACTTGGATTGTAAGCTCGCCCAAGGGCAAGGTGGTGTTTTCTATCTTTGGATCCTTTGGTGGTGGATCGAGCCTTCATCACATATCAAAAAACTATGAAACAAAATCTAATGAAGCAAATGTGTAATAAATTCAAAAGAAAGAGTACTTCACCTCTTTGATACACAAATCTTTGAGCCTATACAACTCTCGGCTACATGACTACTTGGAAACACAATCCTACAACAAAAATAATCAAGTTAGTAAGATTGAAATAAGTGGATTAATTGGTTTTCCTTTACTACATGGGTGATGAGCCCTAGCAAGGGCAAGATATTGCATCTTTCTTTTGTTCCACTCGTGGATCAATCCTTCCTCGTATATCCAAAAAAATTATGAAACAAAAATCAAATGAACTAAATGTGTAAAAAATTCAAAAGAAATAATACTTGTTCTTTAGATACACAAACCTTTTGGCTTCTTTTGTTGTTGGCAATTTGACCTCTTGGAAACAGAGTCCTACAACAAAAATAATAAAGTTGTTAAGATTGAAACAAGTTGATTGATTAGTTTTACATTTACGACTTAGGCTATCATCTCTCATAAGGGAAATGTGTTGCTTTTTTTCTTTGACTCCACTAGTTAATCGATCATCCATCGTATATCCAAAAAACTATGAAACACCAAATCAAATAAAGCAAATATGTAACAAATTCAAAAGAAAGAGTACATGACCTATTAGATACACAAATCTCTAAGCTTCTTCAACTTTGGGCTATTTTAACCACTTGGAAACACAATCCTACAGCAAAAATAATTGAGTTAGTAAGAATGAAATAAGTGGGTTAGTAGGTTTACCTCTACTACTTAGGTTGTTAACTTATATAAGGGCAAGGTGTTTTCTTTCTTTCGATCAACTAGTGGATCAATCATTTTTCCTACATCCGAAACACAAAATCATATAGAGCAAATGTGTAATAAATTAAAAAGAAACACTACTCTACCTCTTAGATTCGCAAATCTTTGAGCTTTTTCAACTTTGGGCTACTTGATCTCCTGGAAACACAATCCTACAACAAAAATAATCAAGTTAGTAAGATTGAAATAAGTGGATTAATGGATTTTACGTTTACAACTTGGGTTCTTTGCAAAGGCAACGTGTTGTTTTCTTTCTATAGATCAACTACTAGATTGACCATTCCTCCTATATCCAAAAAGTTATGAAACATAAAATCATATAGAGCACATGTGTAATAAATTTTAAAAAAAAAAAACACTACTCTACCTCCTAGATTCACAAATCTTTGTGCTTCTTCAACTCTGGGCTACTTGATCTCCTGGAAACACAATCCTACACCAAAAATAATCAAGTTAGTAAGATTGACATAAGTGGATTAATGGGTTTTACCTTTACAACTTGGGTTGTGAGCTCTCGCAAGGGCAACATGTGTTTTTCTTCCTTAGATCACCTACTAGATTGACTATTCTCCTATATCCCAAAAGTTATGAAACATACAATCAAATAAACTAAATGTGTAATAAATTCAAAATGAACAATACTTGAACCCTTAGATACACAAACATTTCGCTATCTTTAACTCTGGCCTACATAACCTCTTGGAAACACAATCCTACAAACAAAATAATCAAGTTAATAAGAATGAAATAAGTAGAATAATAGGTTTTACCTTAGGTTGTTAGCTTATGCAAGGGAAAAGGTGGTGTTTTCTTTCTTGGATCCATTAGGGGATCTAGCAGTTGTCCTATATCCAAAAATATTAGGAAACACAAAATGAAATGAATCAAATATGTAATAAATTGAAAAGAAACACCACTTGACGTCTTAGATTCACAAATCTTTTTGCTTCTTCAACTTTGGGCTACTTGACCTCATGAAAACATAATCCTACAACAAAAGTAATCAAGTTAATAAGACAGAAATAAGTGGATTAATGGATTTTACGTTTACAACTTGAGTTCTAAGCTCTCGCAAAGGTAACGTGTTGTTTTCTTTCTTTAGATCAACTACTAAATTGATGCTTTCTCGTATATCCAAAAAGTTATGAAACATAAAATCAAATTAACTAAATGTGTAATAAATTCAAAAGGAAGAATACTTGACCTCTTAGATACACAAACCTTTGGTTGTCTTTAGCTATTCTTAACTTGACCTCTTGGAAACACAATTTTACAACAAAAATAATCAAGTTATTAAGATTGAAATAAGTTAATGAATTGGTTTTACCTTTACTACTTGGATTGTAAGCTCTCCGAAGGGCAAGGTGGCGTTTTCTTTCTTCAGATTCTCTGGTGGATCCATCCTTCGCCTATATACAAAAAACTATGAAACACAAAATCTAATGAAGCAAATGTGTAATAAATTCAAAAGAAAGAATACTTAACGTCTTAGATACACAAATCTTTAAGCCTCTACAACTTTGGGCTACTTGACCTCTTGGAACACAATCCTACAACAAAAATAATCAAGTTAGTAAAATTGAAATAAGTGGATTAGTTGGTTATACCTTTACTACTTAGGTTGTAAGCTCTCACAAGGGGAAGGTGTTGTGTTTATTTCTTTGGTTCCATTAGGTGATCAATCCTTCGTCATATCCAAAAGAACTATGAAGTACAAAATCAAAACTAAAGCAATTGTGTAATAAATACAAAAAAAAAAAAAGTCATCAGGCTTCTAAAGTTGGACGCTGAGTTGGTGGCTAAGATGCAATCCTTGGCTTGTGGTAGTGGGTGGGTGAAGGCGTTAGATATTCCCACACAAATTCGATTAGAGTCCATTATTCATAGCTTTGCCACTTTGAGTGAAGGTTTGAGACTGGTGTTGATCGCATTAACATGGGGGAGGCATAGGAAAAGTGGACTTGGTTCTGGTCTTCGGGGAAGGACGATGGTATGCCTCGGTGCGAGGATGGTCTTACCACATTTGTTTTGAATCAGTTTAGGGCACTAAGGATCCTTCTATCAAAAGCCTTCGACAATAAATCTTTCCTATCCTTTCTCTTAGTGAAATATAATAAGTCTAGTAATTTTAGCATTGATATTTGAAGATGTAGGTGCGTTTGTTTAGGAAGTAGAAGTTCATACAGAGGGGGTGAACCTCAAAGAATAGGAAACGGTT
The DNA here is from genome assembly GCA_026257165.2 of Telfairia occidentalis. NCBI lineage: Eukaryota > Viridiplantae > Streptophyta > Magnoliopsida > Cucurbitales > Cucurbitaceae > Telfairia > Telfairia occidentalis. Next base: position 3,311 of record JAOANK020339761.1, on the reverse strand, counting down.
GCAGAGTCCTTATTCTTCTCTCTTATAGAGATATATGAAGTCTAGTAATCAAGCATTACTATTTGAAGACGTAGGCACGTTGGTGGAGGAAGAAGAATGTCCAACATGGGGGATGAATCTCCAAGAATAGGGAAAGGTTGAAGAGTCATTGTCGAAGTATAACCTTCTCAATTGGATTCGTCTTTTTCGCGTTTGCATGTTAATCCCTGAAGTTTTTCGCCTTCGTTTGTCCTTCTTATTCGGGGAATTGCAAAGGAAGTGTGAGGTGTCTAACTTTTGCATCTATTATTTCTTCCTTTTGGGTCTTCCTTGTGTGATTTGGTGTCAATTGGGTTAGATTTTCCACGTTCATCTTTTTCTTCCTTGTTATGTTGCATTCTGAGGACTAGCTATGCCTTATTAAGAGTCGTGAAGATCTAAAATATGGTGAGACATTAGTTCCATACTTTCTTACCCTTTGTTCCTAGTATTAAGTATTAGGGCGCGTGTTAGGAGAGGGGGAATTAGGGTGTTAGTTTATGGTCATAAAGCTCCCTAATCCAACGGTTTCCTATTCTCTGAGGTTCACCCCCGTTGTATGAACTTTGGTTGTGCATACACTAGTTCTCTGAGTTTCACCTTTATATGAACTAGTTCATACAGAGGAGGTGAACCTCAGAGAATAGGAAACGGTTGCAGAGTCCATAGTTCATACCAAACAGTTTCCTATTTGGTTTTACCTTTATTACTTTGGTTGTGCACTCTCACAAGGGAAAGAAGTTATTTTCTTGTTTTAGATCCACTAGTTCGATCCTTTCTTCTATACCCAAAAAACTATGAAACACAAAACTAAATATGTAAAGAATACTTGACCTCTTAGATACAAAAACTTTGGGGCTTCTTTAGCTCTCGGCTACTTCACCTCTTGAAATTACAATTCTACAACAAAAATAATCAACTTAGTAAGATTGAAATAGGAGGATTAATTGGTTTACTTTTACTACTTGAGCTATGAGTTATCACAAGGCAAGGTGTTGCTTTCATTCTTTGGATCCACTAGTGGATCAATCCTTCCTCCTATATCCAAAAAACTATGAAACACAAAATGAAATAAAGCAAATATGTTATGAGGAGAAATGGCTTAAACTAACTAGTCAAAGTGTGTGAAAGAACTTTGCAAAAGTTCAGATAGAGTTGAATAAGTTCCCTTAGAAGATGTCTTCGATGAAGACCCAAATTTTCGCTTGTGTTTGATGGATGCATATTCACCTTTAAGAGAGAGAAATTCTTTGCGGGTCTGTTTTTTCTCATCACAACAAAGTTGATATAGATTAATGCTTTGAAAGCTCTTCTTTCGGTTATTTGGAAGGAAAGACACCAAAGAATTTTGATGGATCGTTTTGAAAAGACATACCCAATTTTTTTATTCAATTTTGTTTTGCCATATTCTACATCAATAAGATTCCTCCAAAGGGCTATTTTTTCAATACAGTATCTCCATGCCCATTTTCTGAGAATAGCACAGTTCTTGTCACTAATATTTGGGATGCCAAGACCAGACTCTTAAGAGGAAAGTTTTCTCTCAACGAACAATGTGAAGACAATGTTTGTCTTCCAAACCACACCAAACGAACTTTTTGAACAAACGATCAATGAAGTCACAAACCTTTTTAGGCATACAAAAGAGGGATAGGTAGTATACCGAGAGGTTGGATAAGGTGGTTAGAATAAGGGTTAGTCTACCTCCTTTTGATATGTAGGAGTTTTTCCAAGAGTAAGGCTTTGCTCAATTTTTTCAACAATGGGAGCACAAAAGGTGTGGGATTTAGGGTTTCTGTTCAATGGGAGCCCAGGGTAAGTCTTAGGCCAATACCTCATTTTACATCATAAGCCGCTAGCAAGGGAATCAATCTTGTGGCCCTCAAGGTTGATCCCCAAAATTTTAGATTTTTTATGATTTATAGTGAGGCTGAATGCTTTTTAAAAACCACTAATAGTGTGGAAGAGGTTTCTTAACTTCTCCTTTTCATGGTTGGAGAAGAGTATGATAACATCCGCAAAGAGTAGGTGATTCATACTTGGGCAATTGCCCACCTCATTATCAGCAGCAAAAGATACGAGTCGACTTAGGCATTCAATGGCAATAGTGAAGAGGAAAGGGGAAAAAAGGTCCCTTGTCTAAGATCCAAGGAGGGATTAATTTTGCCTCTAGGTCTGCCATTGATAATAACTGAAAAGCTTGTGGGAGATAAATAATCCTTAATCCATTTCCTCCAAACATGACCAAAGCCTTTGACAAATAGGATGTTGTCTAGGAAGTCTCAATCCTATCAACAACCATGTCAATATCCAATTTCATGACCCTTTTTTTGGTGTTTCCTCTTTGTTTCGTCGATGAGCTCATTGGTGATAAGAGAGGCATCGAGGATCTGTCTACCGTCCACAAATGTGGATTGATGCTCGAATATAGTAGTAGGGAGAACTAATTTGAGCCTTTCTGAGAGAACCCGGGGCAATAATCTGGTATAAGCAAGTAGTGAAGCTAAAAGGTCTATAGTTCCCCACGATTTTTACATCAACTATTTTTTCGTATGAGACAAATGTAGGTTTCCTTGATGTTTGCGTTAATAATACCACTCCTAAAACATAGGAAAAAAGCTATTGTGGGTCAGCCAGATGTTAGCAAAACGAAAGGGGGATGGGTCCCAAGTAATTGATCCTTATGAAAGAAGGATGGGGAACTGGTCTGAAGTGGGTCTTTCCTTTTTAGCCGTTTGACATTGGTCTTACCAAACTTCTCCACGATAATTTCAGTCATAAAAAAGGTCAATTAGCAAGAGGGTGGGCAATTCTCGGAAATTGGACCAAGTGTAGCCCATTTTGTAGCTTGATATCCATTAGATGTGTTTTCTCAATGAAGGCATTAAATTTTTTCATGTTGCATGTGGGAGGTCTATGACTTGATTTCTCATGGGTCTATAGGGAAACATCGAAATTCCCCCCTTAAAATCCACTTATCACAGCGGGAATGAAAATCATTCAATTCTTGACAAAAATGAGGTTTCTCTATGCTATTGGGAGGTCCATATATTCTTGTTAACTTGAAGAAGAAACCATCATTTAGAGAAATCAATAGAGATAGGGTGAATGCACATTTGGTGATTTTTCAGACCGAAATACAATGATCGTTCCACTTTATAAAGATGTTGCTTGAAGTACCAAAGGCCTATAATGTTGTCCATCCAACCTCCCTCGAGCTCCACAGAAATTTGATAATTTGTCTATCTATTGATGACAACTTGGTCTCTTGGAGGATGACTATGGTGGGGTTA
>JAOANK020339667.1:0-14424 GCA_026257165.2 Telfairia occidentalis | reverse complement strand
CAACCTGTGAAGGGTCGACTTACTGATCATGGTTATATCAAATGGACAAAAATATATCTATAGTGAGGAGAGTGCAGGTACGAGCTTTAGTGAAGTGACCCGTTATTTAACAAATGTTGGTTAGCTAGGTTAAAGAGTTTAACCAGCTAATCTCGAATCGTTGGAGCTCATGATCTATAGGTTCATTAGGTCCCTCGGCTAGCTCACATCAGATAAAACCTTAGAACAGTGTAGTGAATAAATTTGAAGTGTTCAAATTTGGTTTGGGGAGTGTACGTTAAATATATGTGATATATTTAACCTCGTGACGTTTGATTGCGAATTAAACGATCAAAGGGAGACGAAAATAACATTTAAATGAGATTTAAATGTTGTATATATGAATAAGGATTCATATTCGGAAAAACAGTTTTTTTGAAAACCAAGATCGATGGCAAATTATATTACATTAATATTTGATATTAAAATAATGAAAAATTAAATTAAGAATAGTGTTTGATTTAATTTGATTTTTTAATTTTTGAAATTAGAAAATCAAAATGGGAAAAAAAAAAATTTAAAAAAAGGAAAAAAAGAGAAAATGAAATGGGTGATTTCCCATTTCCATTTCTCCTCCTTTTGCCACCTCCAATTAATTGCTACCTCACCAATTCGAGGGTCAAATTTTGGTGAGGTAGTTCATGATCTTCTCTATATATAGAGGAAGATTTCGTGCATAATGATGTTAATGATGAACATCATTTTGGCTCCGAAAATTACTTGTGTTCAAAGGTTTAACAAAAGGTCACCAATTCTCCCTCAAATTCACCACTTAAAGAATCCCACCATCTCGTTCTGAGGCCGGAGAATAGTTGAGACGACTCTAGTGGTGGTCAAAATTTCTAAACCTTTGTTTAACTTGCTTGCTAAGGACTCTACTTTCATATTTGATGATGAATGCTTGTTTCCTTTTTGTTCTCTGAAAGATAAATTAATTATTGCTCCTATTATTGTTACAAGTAATTGGTCTGAACCTTTTGAGATGATGTGTGATGCTAGTTATTATGCGCTAGGAGCTGTATTAGGACAAAGGAAGGATAAAATGTTTAGGGCAATTTATTATGCAAGTAGAACCTTAGATAATGCACAGCAAAACTACAACACCACTGAAAAGGAAATGCTTGTTGCTATGTTTGGCTGTGATAAATTTCGATCTTACCTAATTGGGTTTAAAGTCACAGTTGACATAGATCATTCTGTACTTAAATTTTTGTTCGCTAAAAAAGGTGCTAAACCTCGATTGATAAGATGGATTCTATTGTTGCAGGAGTTTGACTTTGAAATTAAAGATAGGAAAGGATGTGAAACTGTGGTTGCAGACCACCTGTCTGGACTTGAGAATAAGACTACTCAGTTGAGCCTATTCCGAATTTCTGAGAGCTTTCTTGATGAAAAATTATACCAAGTACGACACAAATGGCCTAGATTTGCTGATATTGTGAATTTTATCGCAGGAGGAGTCCTACCATTTGAGATGAACTCAGAGCCAAATAAGATATTCCTGCACGAGGCCAAATCTGATCTTTGGAATGACCCACTCCTTTTCAAGGTTTGTTCAAACAACATTATTAGGAGGTGCATTGCCTTGGATGAAACTACAAAGATCATTGAAATGTCATTCATTCCCCTATGGTGGTCACTTTGGCCCAACTCGTACAACAGCAAAAGTACTGCAATCGGGTTTTCACTGGCCCACTTTCTTTAAGGATTGTTACACATTTGTTAGGACATGTGATAGGTGCCAAAGAACAGGTAATATATCCTGACGGCACGAATTTCCTTTGACAACTATTCTAGAGGTAGAGCTCTTTGATGTATGAGGATAGATTTTATGGGTCTTTTTTTCAGTTTTTGATGGATACATGTATATACTTGTTGTTGTTGATTATGTATCTAAATGGGTATAGGCAGTAGCAACTAGGAAGAGTGGTGCTCGTATTGTAGTTCAATTTCTTAAAAAAACATATCTTTACACATTTTGGCACACCTAGGGCTATCATTTGTGATGAAGGGTCCCATTTTTGTAATAAATTATTCAATTCTCTGTTAAATAAATATGTGGTGAAGCTTAAGGTTTCCCTAGCTTTTCACCCCCAGAGTACTTGTATATAACCCACAATTACGTTTGTTTCCAGCAATCCTGAAGTCGAGGTGGTCGAGGCCCTTCGTGGTGAAGAACGTATCCCCATATGGTGCAATGAAGCTGCCAGGACAAGACATATCAATTTTGAACGTCAACGCACAGAGGGTGAAAGCATACTGCGGAAATGAGGAAAGTAGTTAGATGAGATGTATCTTGACGAGACATTTTAAGCTTCAATGGATCCATCGAAAGACATTAAACAAAACGCTTTGTAGGAGGCATCCTAAATTTTTATTTCTTTGTTTTATTTGGTTTTTCATCCATTTTCGCTATTTTATGTTATTCTACTTTAATTTTCCTTATATAAAAAAAGTAAATAATAATAATAAAAATTAATAAATAAAATAAAATAGTTTGTTTTGTTCAAATTATTTTTATTTATTTTTTATTTATGTTTTTTTACTAACTTTATTTATTTTTGTAGGGTGCAAAAAAAAAAAGCGAAGACGAAAAAACGAAGGTGCACGCGTCCACATAAAAGCCTGAGACGCTCACGCCGCCTGTAGGTAAGGAGCACCCACAGTCACAACATTAAGACGCTAACTTATAGAGTCTCAACGTTGTGACAAAATATTGAATCAAAACCCAGATTTCTTCTTTGAAAAAAGAAATACCCCCAAAACCTAATTGCCTCATGTTAAAACTTAGAATAAGAGTTAAGTTGGGCTTAATTTTCGTAAGTTCTGAATCATGAATGACCTAATAGTATCCCTTGAGCTGAAATTATGATGCTTATCACTTTCATTTACTTCTGAGCTAATGAATTGTTGATGATTGTGTTGATGATTGATTGAATGAACTTCAAAGAAATATATAACTTATCTGTGTTAAAATGCCAATTTTGCTGTATCATTCCAGTTGATAGATGAAATTCCTACAGCATTATTGAGCTGGAAGCAAAGGACAGTGATGTGGAACTTCATTAATTGAGCTACCATTTGGCACGTGACTAAGCAGAAAGGACCAAAGATAAAGCTCTATGTGGACTAATTGGCCAATTCAGCCCTTCTTTATTGCCCAAGTGGATAAAATGGAGAGAGACATAGAAGGAAAAGAGGAGAGCCTTCATTTACGAACAGTAGCTATTACTCTATTTTGGGAAAAGGAGGCAACGAAATTCAAGAGCTTTCCAAGGAGAATTTGTTGAAGAGGAATAGCGAGAGAAGAAAAATCTCTTTGGAGGAAGATACTTTGGAAAAAAGGTCTTTCTCAGTCTCTCCCTCCACACCTTTGTCTCATTCTCTTTACTTTATTTTGAGTTAGAGTTGAATTTCATTTCTCTTATAATCTTCCAAGTTTAAGATCTCTTAATTTCTCTTAGGATGTTTTGGTTAATTCTTGTTATTTGTTTTTCTTTACATTTGAGTCTGAACTAATTAACCCGAGGTAAGGGTTAGAGATTTGATTTTGCTGGTTAGTTTTGAGGATGTACAACAACTCTTAGCTGATCTCTTTAAGGAATGTTATGCATTGGCCACCTCTACAATTTACTTTTTAATATGAACTTGGAAAAGGAAGTATTAATAGATTCTTTGGTTCACACTTCGGACATCGGTCCCCACGCTCAAGGCATTGGATTAGAATCCTTGAAATCAGCAAAGGAAGCAAAATTCAAACGATTTTCGGTCTAAACTACAGACATTTGTCCCCACGCTCAAAGTATTGACTCGGAATCCTTGAGATTAGCAAAGGAAGGGAAGTTCGAACGATATTTGATTCAAACTTCGGACATCGGTTCCCACACTCAAGGTTTTGGTTTGGAATCCTCGAAATCACCAAAAGGAGCGAAGTTCAAATGATATTTGGTCCAACGATGGAACATCGGCACCCACACTCAAGGTTTTGGTTAGAAATCCTTGAAATCATGAAAGGGATCGAAGTTTGAACAATCTTTGCTCCAAACACCCAACATGTGGTCCCACACTCAAGGTTTTGGTTCAGAATCCTCGAAATCGCCAAAGGAAGCGAAGTTCGAACAATCTTTGGTCCAAACATCGGACATTAGATCCCATCCTCAAGGTTTTGGTTTGGAATCCTCGAAATCACCAAAGAGAGTGAAGTTCTGAGGATCTTTCATCCAAAATTTGAACATCGGTGCCCACGCTCAAGGCATTGGCTCAAAATCCTTGAAATCACAAAAGGGATCGACGTTCAGATGATCTTTGTCCAAACTTCGGACATGGGTCCCCACGTTCAAGGCATTGTCTCAAAATCCTTCGAATCATCAAAGAGAGTGAAGTTCGAATGATCTTTTGTTCAAACATTGGACATCAGCTTCCACACTCAAGGTTTTTGTTTAGAATCCTCAAAATCACAAAAAGGACTGCCGTTTGAAACGGTCTTTGATCCAAACTTTGGACATCGGTCCCATTCTCAAAGCATTGGCTCAGAATCCTTGAAATCACCAAAGGGAGAGAAGTTTAAATGATCTTTGGTCCAAACATCGGACATCGAGTCCCACACTCGAGGTTTTTGTTCGGAATCTTTGAAATCACAAAAGGGAGTGAAGTTTTGATGATCTTTTGTCCAAACTTTGAACATCGGTCCCACATTGAGGGCATATGCTCGGAATCCTATAAATTACCATATGGAGCAAAGTTTGAACTATTTTTGGCCCAAACTTCGGACATAGACCCCATATTAAAAGTTTTGGTTTGAAATTCTTCAAATCACCAGAGAAAGTGAAGTTTTGACGATCTTTGGTCCAAACTTCAGACATTAGACGTCATGCTCAAGGTTTTGGTTCAAAATCCTCAAAATCTGAAAAGGAAGCGAAGTTCTGACGATCTTTGGTCCAAACTTCAGGAATCAGTTGCTACGCTCATGGTTTTGGTCCGGAATCCCCAAAATCACAAAAGGGATAGAAGTTTGAATGATGTTTGGTCCAAACATCGGACATTGAGTCCCACACTCAAGGTTTTTGTTCAAAATTCTTGAAATCACCAAAGGAAGCAAAATTCTAACGATTTTTGTCCAAACATCGGACATCTACTACCGCAATAAAGGTTTTGGTTTGGAATCCTCGAAATCACAAAAGGGAGTGAAGTTTAGACGATCTTAGGTCTAAACTTCGAACATCAATTCCCACACTCAAGGCATTGGCTCAAAATCCTCTAAACCACCAAAGGAAGCGAAGTTCAAATGATCTTTGGTCAAAACATCAGACATCAGTCCCCACGCTCAAGGCATTGGCTCGGAATCTTCAGATTCACCAAAGGTAGAGAAATTTGAATGATCTTTCATGAAAACATCAGACATTGGCTCCCACACTCAAAGTTTTGGTTCAAAATTCTCGAAATCACCAAAGGGAGGGAAGTTCGAACAATCTTTGGTCCAAACATTGGACATTGACTCCCTACACTCATGGTTTTGGCTCGAAATGCTCAAAATCACAAAAGGAAGTGAACTTCTGACGATTTTTTGTCCTAACTTCGACCATTGGTCCCTCGCTCAAGGCATTGGTTAGGAATCCTCGAAATCACCAAAGGAAGCGAAGTTCTAATGATTTTTGGTCTAAACTTCGAACACCGTTTCCCATGTTCAAGGCATTTCCTCTAAACCTCGAAATCACCAAAGGGAGTGAAGTTGTAACGATGTTTGGTTCAAACATCGAACATCAGCTTCCATACTCAAGGTTTTCCTTCTAAATCTTTGAAATCATGAAAGGAAGTGAAGTTCTAACAACTTTAGTCCAAACATCGGACATCGACTTCCATACTCAAGATTTTCCTTCAGAATTCTCAAAATCACCAAAGGGAACAAAATTCTAACAATCTTTGATCCAAACTTTGAACATCGGTTCCCACGCTCAAGGTTTTCGTTCCAAATCCTTGAAATCACCAAAGGCAGCAAAGTTTTGATAACTTTTCATCCAAACTTTAGACATCGACCCCCACATCCATGACATTGGCTCAAAATCACCCAAGTCAAAAAAGGGAGAAAACCTCGAACGATCTTTATTCTAAACTTCGGATGTCAGCTGTTAGGGTCAAGGATTTGGTTTGAAATCATCAAAATCAACAAAGGGAGCATATTTTTAACGATCTTTGGCCCAAACTTCGAACATCAGTTGGCACATTCAAGTCATGGGATTGGAATCCTCGGAATCACTAAAGGGAGCGAAGTTTAATCAATGTTTCGTCCAAACATCGGACATCTACTCCCACACTCAAGGTTTTAGTTCGAAATTCTCGAAATCACCAAAGGAAGTGAAGTTTTGACAATCTTTGGTCCAAACATCAGACATCAGCTCCCATACTCCCGATTTTGGTTTGGAATCCTTGAAATCACAAAAGGAAGCAAAGTTTTGACGATCTTTGGTTCAAACCTAGAACATCGGTCGCCACTCTCAAGGTTTGGCATCAGAATCCTCAAAATCACTAAAGGGAGCACAGAAGTTTGAAAGATCTTTGGTCCAAACATCGAACATTGATTCCTACACTCAAGGGTTTGGCTCGAAATGCTCAAAATAACAAACAAAAGTGAAGTTCTGATGATCTTTTGTGAAAACTTTGAACATCGGTTTCGACGCTCAAGGCATTTTTTCAGAATCCTCGAAATCTCCAAAGGAAGCCAAGTTTAGACGATCATTGGTCCCAACTTCGAACATCATTCCCCACGCTCAAGACATTTCCTCTAAACCTTGAAATGACCAACGGAAGTGAAGTTCTGACAAATTTTTATTTAAACATCGGACATCGCCTACCGCAATAAAGGTGTTAGTTTGGAATCCTCGAAATTACCAAAGGGAGCGAAATTCGAACGATCTTTGGTCCACACTTCGACATTGGTCCCCACGCTCAAGGCATTGGCTCGAAGTCCTCAAAATCATCAAAGGAGCAAAATTCGAACGATCTTCGGGCCAAATATCAGACATCGACTCCCACACTCAAGGTTTCGATTCGAACTCCACGAAAAGGACACGTAGATTTTACGATTTTTGGTCCAAACATCGTCATCAGCTCCCACACTTAAGGTTTGGTTCAGAATCCTTGAAATCACCAAACGGAGCAAAAATCGAACGATCTTTAATCCAAAAATCGAACACGGGCTCTCACACTCAAGCTTTTATTTCAGAATCCTCGAAATCACAAAAGGAAGCTGAAGTTCTAACAATCTTTAGTCGAAACTTCGAACATCGGTCCCCACGCTCAAGGCATTGGCTTGGAATCCTTGAAATTACCAAAGGAACTGATGTTCGAACGATCTTTGGTTCAAATTTCAGACAGCGGCTCCCACACTCAAGGTTTTGGTTTAGAATCGTCAAAATACCAAAGGAAGCGAATATCTGACGATCTTTTCTTCAAACATCGAACATCGGCTCCCACACTCAAGACTTTGGTTCGGAATCATTGAAATCATCAAAGGTAGTGAAGTTCCAATGATTTTTGGTACAAACATCAAACATCGGCTCCCACATTCAAGGTTTTGGTTCGAAAGCCTCAAAATCACTAAAGGGAGCGAAATTCTAACGATGCTTGGGCCAAATGCCAGACATCGGCTCCCACACTCAAGGTTTTGGTTTGAGATCTTCTAAATCACAAAAGAGAGTGAAATTTTGACGATCTTTGATCCAAACTTCGAACATCAATCTTCATGTTGAAGGCATTGGCTCGGAATCCTCTAAATCATGAAAGGGAGTGAAGTTCGAATGATCTTTGGTCCAAAGTTCGGACATGGATCCCCACACTAAAGGTTTTGGTTCATAGTCTTGGACATCACTACAGGAAACGAAGTTCTTACAATCTTTGGCCCAAACATTGGGCATCGACTCCCACACTCAAGAATTTGGTTCAAAATCCTCTAAATCACTAAAGGGAACAAAGTTTGAACAATCTTTGGTCCAAACATCGGACATATATCCCTACACTGAAGGTTTTGGTTTGAAATCCTCCAAATCACCAAAGGAAGCGAAGTTCTAACGATCTTTGGTCCAAACTTTGCACATCCGTCCCCACGCTTATGGTTTTAGTTTGGAGTCTTCATCACCAAGGGGAGAAAATTTCAAACAATATTTGGTACGAACATTGAAAATCGAGTCCCACACTCAAGGATTTGGTTCGGAATCCTCAAAATCACCAAATGAATAGTTTAAATGATATTTGGTCAAAACATCGGACATCGGCTCCCATACTCAAGGTTTTGGTTTGACTCCTCAAAATCACCCAAGGGAGCGCAGTTCTAACAATCTTATGTCCAAACATGGGACATCAGCTCCCATTCTCAACGTTTTCATTCATAATCTTCAAAGTCACCAAAGGAAGTGAAGTTCTAACAATATTTGGTTCAAATATCGGACATTGGCTCCCATACTCAAGGTTTCGGTTCGGAATCCTCGAAATCACCAAAGGGAGCAAAGTTCTAATAATCTTTCATCCAAACATCAAACGTCGACTCACAAACTCAACGTTTTGGTTCGTAATCTTCAAAATCCCCAAAGGAAGCGAAGTTCTAACAATATTTGGTCTAAACGTCACATATCGGCTCCTGTACTCAAGGTTTTGGTTTAGAATCTTCGAAATCACCAAAAGGAGGGAAGTTCTAATAATCTTTGATCCAAACTTCAAAAATTCGTTCCCATGCTCAAGGTTTTCGTTCAAAATTCTCAAAATCACTATAGGCAGTGGAGTTCTGATGACCTTTGGTGCAAACTTTGGTTATCGACTAACACATTCACGGTATTGGCTCAAAATCCTCTAAGTTACGAAAGAGAGTAAAGCTCGGACGATCTTTAGTCCAAACTTCAAACATAGGCTTTCAGGGTCAAGGCTTTGGTTTGAAATACTAGAAATCAACAAAGGGACCGTATTTCTAATGATCTTTCGTCCAAATTTTGAATATCAGTCCGCACGTTTGAGTCAAGGGATTGGAATAGTCAGAATCACCAAAGGGAGCACAGTTCGAACGATGTTTGGTCCAAACATCGGACATCGGCTTCCACACGCAAGGTTTTGGTTTGAAATCCTCAAAATCACCAAAGAGAGCGAAGTTGGAACTATCTTTTGTCCAAACTTCATTCATCGGCCCTCATGTTCAAGTAATGGGGTGAGAATCTTCGAAATCACAAAAGGTAGCGAAGTTCGGACGATCTTTAGTCCAAATACATCGGCCCCCACATGCAAGGCATGGGCTCGAAATTTTCTAAATCACCAAAGAAAGCGAAGTTTGGTTGATCTTTTGTCCAAAATTTGGACATGATCACCATGCTCAAGGCTTTGGTTTAGAATCCTCTAAATCACCAAAGAGAGCGAAGTTTTGAGGATCTTTGGTCTAAGCATCAGACATTGGCACCCATGTGTAAGGCATAAGCTCAAAATTCTCGAAATCACAAAAGAGAGCAAAGTTTGAACAATCTTTGGTCTAAACATCGGACATCGGCTCCACGCTCATGGCTTTGATTCAAAAGGATCGAAATCACAAAGAGAGAGAAGTTCAGATGATCTTTTATCCAAACTTCGGTCCTCGACCACCACGTTCAAGTTATGAGCTCGAAATCCTCAAAATCACTGAAGGGAGCAAAGTTCGGACAATCATTAGTCCAAACTTCAGACATCGGCGCCAACATGAAAGGCATGGGCTCGAACTTCTCTAAATCACCAAAGGGAGCAAAGTTCAGTTGATATTTAGTCCAAAGTTTGGACATCGACCACCATGCTCAAGGCTTTGGTTCCGAATCCTTGAAATCACAAAAATGAGCGAAGTTCTGACAATCTTTAGTCCAAACTTCAAAAATCGGTTCCCACGTACACAACATAGGCTCAAAATCCTCTAAATCACCAAATGGTTCGAAATTCTAACAATCTTTCGTCCAAGCATCAAACATCGGCTCACATACTCAATGCTTTTGTTCTTAATCTTCAAAATCACCAAATAAAGCGAAGTTCTAACAATATTTGGTTTAAACATCGGACATCGGCTCCTGTACTCAAGGTTTTAGTTCGGAATCCTCAAAATCAGTAAAGGGAGCAAAGTTCTCACGATCTTTGATCCAAACATCAAAAATTCATTCCCCTGCTCAAGGTTTTCGTTCAAAATCCTCAAAATCACCAAAGGCAATGTAGTTATTATGACCTTTGCTGCAAACTTTGGTTTTCGACTCCCACGTTCACGACATTGGCTTAAAATCCACTAAGTTACGAAAGAGAGCAAAGCTCAGACAATCTTTCGTCTAAACTTCGGACATAGGCTTTTAGGGTCGAGGCTTTGGTTTGAAATCCTAGAAATCAACAAAGGGACCGTATTTCTAATTATCTTTGGTCTAACTTTCGAACATCAGTCCACACGTTTAAGTCATGGGATTGTAATCCTCGGAATCACCAATGGGAGCACAGTTCGATCAATGTTTGGTTCAAACATCGGACATCGGCTCCCACACTCAAGGTTTTGGTTCGAAATCTTCAAAATCACAAAGGGAGCGAAGTTCGAACGATCTTTGTCCAAACTTCGTTCATTGGCCCTCATGTTCAAGTCATGGGTTGAGAATCCTCGAAATCACAAAAGGTAGCGAAGTTCGGGCGATCTTTAGTCCAAATACATCGGCCCCCTCATGCAAGGCATGGGCTCGAAATTCTCTAAATCACCACAGGGAGTGAAGTTCGGTTGATCTTAAGTCCAAAGTTCGGACATGGCCACAATGCTCAAGGCTTTGGTTTAGAATCCTCTAAATCACCAATGGGAGCGAAGTTCTGAGGATCTTTGGTCCAAGCATGAGACATTGGCACCCACGTGTAAGGCATGGGCTCGAAATTCTCGAAATCACCAAAGGGAGCAAAGGTTGAATAATCTTTGGTCCAAACATCAGACATTTGCCCCACCTCATGGCTTTGGTTCAAAAGCATCGAAATCAAAAAGAGAGAGAAGTTTGGATGATCTTTTATCCAAACTTCGGTCATCGACCGCCACGTTCAAGTCATGATCTCGAAATCCTCAAAATAACTAAAGAGAGCAAAGTTCGAACGATCTTTTGTCCAAACTTCGGACATCGACCCCAACATGCAAGGCATGGGCTCAGACTTCTCTAAATCACCAAAGGTGTCAAAGTCTAGTTGACCTTTAGTCCAAAGTTTGGACATTGATCCCCATGCTCAAAGCTTTGCTTCAGAATCCTCGAAATCATAAAAAAGGAGTGAAGTTCTGACAATCTTTAGTCCAAACTTTGGAAATCAGTTCCTACGTACACAACATACGCTCAAAATCCTCTAAATCACCGAAGGGAGCGAAGTTCTAACAATCTTTCGTCCAAACATCAAACATCAACTCAAATTTTTAATGTTTTAGTTCATAATCTTCAAAATCCCCAAAGGAAGCGAAGTTCTAACAATATTTGGTCTAAACATCGGACATCAGTTCCTATACTCAAGGGTTTGGTTCGGAATCCTCAAAATCACTAATGGGAGCAAAGTTCTAACGATCTTTGATCCAAATATCAAAAATTCGTTCCCATGCTCAAGGTTTTCGTTCAAAATCCTCAAAATCACCAAAGCCAGTAGAGTTCTGATGACCTTCGGTGCAAACTTCTGTTATCGACTCCCATGTTCATGGCATTGGCAAAAAATCCTCGAAGTTACAAAAGGGAGCAAATCTCGAACGATCTTTAGTCCATACTTCCAACATAGGCTTTCAGGGTCAAGGCTTTGGTTTGAAATCCTAAAAATAAACAAAGGGATCATATTTCTAATGATCTTTGGTCTAATTTCGAGCATCGGTCTGCACGTTCAAGTCATGGGATTGGAATCCTCAGAATCACCAAAGGGAGCACAGTTCGAACGATGTTTGGTCCAAACATCGGACATCGACTCCCACACGCATCATTTTGGTTCGAAAACATCAAAATCATCAAAGGGAGCGAAGTTGGAACGATCTTTTGTCCAAACTTCGTTCATCGGCCCTCATGTTCAAGTAATGGGGGTGAGAATCCTCGAAATAAAAAAAGGTAGGGAAGTTCGGGCGATCTTTAGTCCAAATACATCGGCCCCCACATTCAAGGCATCAGCTCGAAATTCTCTAAATCACCAAAGGGAGCGAAGTTCGGTTGATCTTTTGTCCAAAATTCGGACATGGCCACCATGCTCAAGGCTTTGGTTTAAAATCCTCTAAATCACCAAAGAGAGCGAAGTTCTGAGGATCTTTGGTCCAAGCATCGACATTGGCACCCACATGTAAGGCATAAGCTCGAAATTCTAGAAATCACCAAAGAGAGAAAAGTTTGAAAAATCTTTTTTCCAAACATCGGACATCGACCCCACGCTCATGGCTTTGGTTCAAAAGGATCAAAATCACAAAGTGAGAGAAGTTCAGATGATCTTTTATCCAAACTTCGGTCATCGTCCCCCACGTTCAAGTTATGAGCTCGAAATCCTCAAAATCACTAAAGGGAGCAAAGTTTGGTCGATCATTAGTCGAAACTTTGAACATCGGCCTCAACAGGAAAGGCATGGGCTCAAACTTCTTTAAATCACCAAAGAGAGCAAAGTTGAGTTGATATTTAGTCCAAAGTTTGGACATTGACCACCATGCTCAAGGCTTTGGTTCAGAATCCTTGAAATCACAAAAAAGGAGCGAAGTTCTCACAATCCTTAGTCCAAACTTCGAAAATTAGTTCCCACAACATAGGCTTAAAATCCTATAAACTACCAAAGGGAGCTAAGTTCTAACAATCTTTCATCCAAACATCAAACATCGGCTCACATACTCAATGTTTTTGTTCTTAATCTTCAAAATCACAAAAGGAAGCGAAGTTCTAACAATATTTGGTCTAAACATCGAACATCGACTCCTGTACTCAAGGTTTTGGTTCAGAATCCTTGGAATCACTAAATGGAGCGAAATTCTAACGATCTTTGATCCAAACATAAAAAATTTGTTCCCATGCTCAAGGTTTTCGTTCAAAATCCTCAAAATCACCAATGGCAGCGTAGTTCTGATGACCTTTGGTGCAAACTTCGGTTATCGACTCCGACGTTCATGACATTGGCTTAAAATCCTCTAAGTTACTAAAGAGAGAAATGCTCGGACAATCTTTAGTCTAAACTTCGAACATAGGCTTTCAGGGTCAAGTCTGTGGTTTGAAATCCTAGAAATAAACAAAGGGATCGTATTTCAAATGATCTTTGGTCTAAATTTTGAACATCGGTCCACACGTTCAAGTCATGGGATTGGAATTCTCAGAATCACCAAAGGGAGCACAATTCAAACCATGTTTGGTCCAAATATCGGACATCGGCTCCCACATCATTTTTGTTCAAAATCCTCAAAATCACCAAACGGAGTGAAGTTGGAACGATCTTTTGTCCAAACTTCGTTCATCGGCCCTCATGTTAGAGTCATGGGCTGAGAATCCTCGAAATCACAAAAGGTAACAAAGTTCGGGCAATTTTAGTTCAAATACATTGGTCCCCCACATGTAAGGCATGAGCTCGAAATTCTCTAAATCACCAAAGGGAGCGAAGTTCTGTTGATCTTTTGTCCGAAGTTCGGACATGGACACCATGCTAAAGCCTTTGGTTTAGTATCCTCTAAATCACCAAAGGGAGCGAAGTTCAAAGGATCTTTGGTCCAAGCATTAGACATTGGCACCCACGTGTAAGGCATGGGCTCAGAATTCTCGAAATCACCAAAGGGAGCAAAGTTTGAACAATCTTTGGTCCAAACATCGGACATCCCCATGCTCATGGCTTTGGTTCAGAAGCATCGAAATCACAAAGAGAGAGAAGTTCAGATGATTTTTTATCCAAACTTCGGTCATTGACCCCCATCTTCAAGTCATGAGCTCGGAATCCTCAAAATACCTAAAGGGAGCAAAGTTCAGAGGAACTTTTAGTCCAAACTTCGGACATCGGCCCCAACATTAAAGGCATGGGCTCAGACTTCTCTAAATCACCAAAGGTAGCAAAGTTCAGTTGATCTTTAGTACAAAGTTCAGAAATCGACTACCCTGATCAAGGCTTTGCTTCAGAATCCTTGAAATCACCAAAAGGAGCGAAGTTCTGACAATCTTTCGTCCAAACTTCGAAAATCGGTTCCCACGTACTCAATAGAGGCTTTCTGTTGGGTATTGTGTCTTAAAACTTGAGCTATGTAAATGTTGTAAACATATTCTTGTTTTCAATGAAGTGGTTATTGAAGCTATTCAGTAAAGTTGTTATTGAATAAAGTAAATGGTTAAGAATAACTCTATAAATCCAATAAACTAAGAACTCATGGCTATAAAATGAGTACTTGAACTTTATGTAGAGACATAAAAG